>NDGM011081158.1:0-22451 GCA_002564305.1 Octomys mimax | reverse complement strand
AGAGAGAGAGAGAGAGAGAGAGACAGAGAGAGAGAAGACAAAATGAAGGGCCGAGGCAGACACTGCGTCACAGCCAGGGGAAAGCCAGCAGCCGCAGCCTCACCAGACAAAGCCGGAAGTGGAGCGCGGGGTGCCGTTAGGAACAGCTGGGGAACAGGCAACAGCAAAGGGGCCGTTCTCCTGGAAGGAAAGTCACAAGGGCGCTCCCTAGCGACAGAGCTTCCCAGGCCTTAAAGCAGAACCTGGGGGACTTTGCAAACAGACAGATCTACCTGTCGACAGGGGACACGTTCGCTTTGTACCCAAACCTGACACAGGACGCGGGACACAGAGGGAGAGCAGAGGACCCACAGCTGCCTCAGCCCCCGCATGTGGCCACCACCGACAGACCAAGGCAGCAACAGAAAAGGCCCAGTCCTTCCAACTGTACAGGAACTATGAGGGCAGCTGGCAACATTGGGGCCAAAAGGCAAACCTCCTAAAATTTCAAAGAAAAAAATCAGTCAAGCTATTTTCACAAATTATAGTGGAATTAAGCTAAAACTCAATGAAATATTATCTGAAAAGCCCCCAAATTTAATAAATGAGTCATTTTAAATACAGGCGTTAGGAGCTGTGGTGCGTGCCTGGAACTGAAGCCTGCTGCGAGGCTAAAGTAGGAGGGTCACAAGCTCAAGCACAGCCTGGGTGATTTAGGAAGGCCCTACTTCAAAATTTTAAAAAGAAGGGGCACAGGCGGAGTCTGAGGTATGCCCTGGTTCAAGCCCAGTGTTACAGAGGAAGTAGGAAAAGGAGAGAAGAGAAGGAAGTTAAGAAAGAACAAGGAGAAAATCTCAGTAACAGCAGTCTCAGCCTAAATTTGAAAACACTATGAAAAGATAGAGCCTCCTGCTGCAGCAGCCCAGCCACGGAAGTCCACATGGAGCATTTGTACGTGTGAGACCTAAAGTCTCGCTTCAGTGGTTGAGGCTTCCACTCAAGGAGCAAGAAAAAGGGGGCAGATTAAACCAGGACAAGGAGGTGGAAGGAAAGAAACACTAAACTTAGAGAAGAACTTACAAGATCGGGAAAAAACGAAAATGGAAAAATCAATGCAATGGTGACTTGATTATCTGAGGGTAGCAAAACTGACCGACTTTAAGCCATCCTCACTCAGAGGAAAGTAAGAAAAGCAAAAGGCCAACATCGTGACCAAAAAGGGAGACATCACCACCAATCCCACAGCCCCAAAAGGACAGCAAGAGGCGCAGTGTCCACAGGCCTATCAACTCCACAGCTGGTACAGAGCAGAGAACTTCGATGAAGACATGGAATTCATAGACACATCACTAATGTTCACTGAAGAAGATTACCACAATGGTGCTCTATCTATTGGTATGATCGATTTCCACTGGAAAAAAAATTCCCTCAACCCTTAAAATGATTCCAGTCCTCTTGGTGAAACCTAAATCAATGCACTGAGAAAAAAAAAAAAATAACAGTTTTATCTGGGATAGATAAAAATCTATCCCAGAAAGTAGAAGGCACCCACTTCATCAGGCGGCACCACCCAGCTACCAAACCTAAAGAACCGTGAGAAAGCAGAACTGCTATGCTGGTATACACTGCCTGAGCAAGCTTAACAGCAGCAGCAAGAAATATAAATATATATATATAATGCATACATGTGTGCAGGAAGTCCCTCCTAGCCCTCATCTCGTCCAAGAAGTCTATATTTGTAGTCCCCAAAACACATTATTGGAATCCCACCAAGTTAACTCCAGCCTACACTCCCAATGTAACCCATGGCAAAAATATAGACACTAAAGCATATTTGTAACTATGGGGAGCTAAGGGGCCCCAAGTCCAGCCACAAAGATGTCTTTCCAGAACAGAGAGACTAACCCAGGGCCTCATCCAGGTTTTATTCAGTTGTGAAGGAGGAGTGGCTTGAGGAGGAGTGACTGAGAATGCGGGGAGGAGGTGAGCACTGCGGGCTGGCTACTTAGGAGGCCTGCATTTACCTCTGTCATATGCAGGACGAAGGATCGCAGACAAGTAATTTGCATTATACTATAGAGACAGTGTCCAGTGCTTTGGGGCCTGGCGCTTCAGCTCTGATGTGTGATCTTTCCAGCCCCAGGACGTCACAGCCTCTGTCTTGATCCCAACCAACAGCGTGGAGCACCGGCTCTTCGTCCTGTCTCAAGCCGGCTCATATTAAAGAGCAGCAGGTGGGGTTACTAGGGAAACACGCATGTTGTCTTCAAAGACCACCCCCAGCACCTCGGCTGCACCAGCAGGCACTGCTTAAAGCCAACTGAGGGGAGAAGGGAAAGTGCTGGCCAGCTCTTACACGTCAGTACAGGGAAACACGGCCAGGCTCGGCCAAATGGAGACAGCGCTCTTCTCTCAAGGAGCGCTACTTGGGGTCTCCTGCACATACATACCCTGTCTTCTTTCTTTCCCTGTTCCCTTCCCTCATCCCAGTTGCTCTTTCCTTTTGAGCAGGTTCTTTTCCTTTCACAATGTCTATTGTAACGTTCAGATTTTGATTGCTCTTTCAGCGAGGCACTAGGGAGGCAATATGTTTATACATGTGGGTCTGATTTATTTCACTTATGAGTGTGGTCTCTAGTTGCATTCAGTTACCTATAAAAGCCTCAAGTTTATCTTTTTTATAGCTGAGTAATACTCCATTGTGTAAAAATACAACATCTTTTTCTGCATTTCTCGGTGGGCATTTGGGCCATTTCTAAGACTTAGCTATGACACATTGTGCTGCTATAAACATGGGTGCACGTATATTGCTGTTGTATGATGTTTTTCATGCTTCTGGAACAATGCCCAGAAAGGGAATTTCGGGGTATAGCTGGGTTGAATGGAACCTCTAATTCTAGTTTTCTGAGGAGTCTCCACACTGATTTCCACAGTGGTTGCACCAGCCTGCACTCCCACCAGCAGTGGAGAAGGGTTCCTTTTTCCCCACAGCCTCTCCACAGCCTCTCCAGCACTTGTTATTGGCTGACTTCCTGATGACAGCCGTTCTTTCAGGGGTGAGATGGAGCCTCAGTACTGTTTGTACTTACATGTCGCGAATGACCAATGGTTGAATATTGTTTCCATACATGTATTCGCCATCTGTGTTTCTTCCCCCGAGAAGTGTGCATTTATCTCCTTACTGGTCTACAAGCCATTACCGGTAGCGCTGATGCATGAGTTCAGAGGGATGACAGCACCCCGAGTCCACCAGCCAAAGCCTACTGTGCCTCCACATCCCAGCAGGAAAGACTGAATCTCATGCAGAAGCTGCCATGTACAATAGCAGCGGAAGGGGGTGCAATGCCAAGGAACCATTGAAAAAAGAAATGCTGGCTTTCTGCAGCACCGGGATGAGCAGCAGGAAGGCAGCGAAGCCCCGCACAATCCTGCTTGCGTATGGACTATAAATTAGGTAAAGCAAGCAGCAGAATCCAGGTCACAGCGGAAGCTGAGGGTCCAGGGAAGGGTGGAGACTCTGTCCGAAGACTGCAAACTTCCCAGTGAGATGAACCTGAGACGCTGAGTGATTGTGCCGCGCGGGGCGAAGCGTGATTAGCTAACTGTGTAACCCCCCCACAATGCGTCCCTACACCAAGTTGTCCCGCAACGCGCCTTGAATGTCTACAGCTCTGTCAGTTGAACGCTTAAAACTTAGTAAAATGCACGTGCTCCCAGTACAACAGAGGCAGGGTTGACCACTGCCAGAGCTCGTCCGCCTCGGGGCCTGCACAGCGCTGTGTGGTCCCGAGCAGAGAGGTGTACCTGGGCAGAAGTGGCCACACCCGTGGGCCAGTGGGCTGCGGCTGGCATTCCAGGCACTGTCCCCACCCCGTCTGAGGCTTCAAACCACAGGGGCTGAGAGGTGAGCAGAGGACAGAGATGATGTTTGTCCCAGAGCTCAGCAACAGGCCGGAGGGCAAAGCTGGGCAGAAGGTACACTCCAGGGTGGTCACGGTAAAGTGACAGTCAGATCAGGTACAACAACATCAACCACAAGGAGAAGGCCCAGGAGCAAAAGCACTGCGTGGGGACTGGGGACAGTGACAGCGCGTCCCCACACACAGCTTCTACACCCAAAATTAGTCTGTAAGCTAATTTGCTGGATTATAATTAGAAGATATACCAAAAATCACTGCTTATATCAGAGAGAGTTACTCAAATACAATTCATGAATTAAATACAGGAAATCTCTTCCAACTCAGATCACAAAATTAAAATGTAAGTTATGTGGAAAACATGGGGTAGAGATAAATGACAGACCCCAAAAGCTTAACATGAAAGTAATAAAAGTTCTAGGAGGAGAAAGTGGAAGGAGGAAAGAAAAATAATACGCATTAGAAAAGAAAATCTTCCGACAGGAAGGCGGCTTGCGCTTGCTGGCTGCAAGCCTTGAGAATGCCGACCTGAGGGCTGAGCCAAGAGCCGGGAGGAGCCCACGATGCTTGTGCCTTTCAGACTTGAAGGCCGGTCATTCACAGAGCCCTGGCAGTGAGGCAGGCGCCCAAGCTACGGTCTGCGGCAGCCTGACCTGGAAAGCGGTGGAATGAAACTGGGAGAGCACCGGGAGAAGGACCTCGGGTCTGGACAACGCCGCAGCCAGGATATCAGGAGGTCATCAAATGTTAGAAGTCGACATTTTGACATCATTCACAGGAAAACACTCCGATAAAGTTCCTCAGTGACGGTGTGGAAGGGTGGGGTATAGTTTTCCTATAACCTAAGGAAAACTACAGAAGCGAAGGTGAACACAGGAGTAATAAGAGGAGGAAGAAAAGACGGGGTGCAGAGGAGCAGGAGTGGGGAGAAAAGTTGCACAGCGAGTTGCTAAACATTACACGTGGGCACACAGACCGGATGCTGTCGAAGGCAAGCGCTGCTGTGCCGTGTGGATTCACTACACGGAAGAGGCTCATCCCGAGGAAGCCCTTAGCGATCGCCTGGAAATGCAACAGGTAAGTTAGATAAAAAGTAAACCAGGCGTTTGAAACAGAGGCTGCAGGAGCAGAAAGCGTATCAATTTTAAAGGCCCCTGGGCTGCAATTTGAAGAGCAGGGTAATAAATTAATTCTTAAGGACCATGCCATGAGTTTGAGTGAATGCAGGAAGCAAAAGCGCCCTGGTTTTTAGAAGCAGTACTCACTTTTCCAACCACAGTGGGGAATTTTAAGCTTGGAACTGAGCGCGAACTTGGGCTTGGACGAGGCTCAATGCTAAGGCGACATCAGCTCCACCAGAAGGAGGCCAGGGCTGCGCTGGGGAGGAGGGTGCAGGGCGACGCCGGGTCTGCCAGCTCCATGCAGAGGGGAGGCTGGCAGGGGCCGGGCTCCCTGAGCAGCAGGCGGGCTGAAGACGTGGGGCAGAGAGCGCTGTAGGAGGCGCTCCGGCAGCTGTGCAGGCCACAGACACCAGCGCCGCCCCCCCCACCCTGTCATGGCAAGACCCTGAGAGGACCAGAGCCGGAGGGGCCCTAGGCCGGAAGTGCTCAGGAGTGCAGGCCTCAAGCACGAGAGGAGACACTCCTCAGTGCTACAGGCGGAGAGGGAGCCCAAGACAGCAGCACGTGCTGCTGACGCCATCCAGAAGGATTGGAGCAGGACCCAGAGTCATTAGAGCTCCCCGGGCAGCTCCCGGGGCCTAGAACAGGGCCTGGCACTCTTTTAGAGACATGGGAGGGTCTAACACCCAACAAGGTCAGACTCACAGCCCAGCCTCCCATTAAGAATTACCAGGTACAAACCTTACAGAAAGATAACTCACAATGAATCACGTAATTACATATAGCCTATTAAGAAAATCCACAAGAAAATCTCCAGAACCCAGACCTAGGAGAAGTGCTTACATTCAATGTCCAAAATCAACTCATAAAATCATAATAATTGATAAGCTGAACCTCATTGGAATGTAAAGCTTCCTTTGAGAGCAAGCCTGGGAGGGATCAAAGTGCGGGCTGCGGGCTGGGAGAAGACATGGAGAAGCACATGGCGGACAGGCCTCGCATAAGGACTGCAGGGAACCAGCACGCTCGGGTATGAAGAGTCCAGCCAGAAGACGCGCACAGGACAAGGACAGAGATGTATCCAGAATGTCGGAAAGTACCCCGGCAAGGAAGCAGGCACACCACTTGGGATCCCCAAGACCTGGCAAGGGCTGGGTCTCACCTTCCCGCAGGGAGGGTGTGGCCATCCTGGGTTCACAGGGACTGCTCTCGCCCGGCGACAGGGCCTGAGCAGGCTGGGAGCCTGGCCTCCCTTAGCCCACCCATGCGGAGGCACACCTTCTAGTGGGCAGGACCCCAGGCCACGTGCACCCCTGCCCTGCCTGCCCAGCAGTATGGACCTGCAGTTCCCAAAGTGAATCTTCATGTTCCATGTGGAGACAGACAAGTCGCCAGTGTCTTCAGTGAGGAACATAATAGGAAACAGGTGGTTTTTATCCACTTGCTTTTAATAAAAAATTATTTCCAGTGGAGAATTAGGAGTAGTTACCCTGCAGGACTAGAATGAAACTAGAATTGGGTCAGCAGTATGTATTCCAGTGCCAATGGTAATTAGATAGATGGACAGACAGATGGATGGACAGACAGACAGACACTCTGCAGAATGATGGATAGATTTAGATAGATGAAAGAGACAGACAGACAGACAGACAGACAGACGACAGAGACAGAGACAGACACAGAGATAGACACAGAGACTGACAGACATCAGCTGACAGAGGCAGACATGGAAGATGCACACATCCAGAACATGTGCCCTGGCCTCCCTTGGGACCACCTGGAACCAAAGCCTTGGTAGTCAGAGCCCCGCTCACGCCTTCAGTCTCACTGCTGCACAGTGAGAGCACGTGAGAGAAAGAGTTGTCTCAAAAGTGGATGGAGAGTGGGGGAGGCGGTGGTCTGTCACCAACTTGTGCAGAATACGCAAGAGACCCCAGCACCCCAGGAACACAGCAGGGACCACTCGGGCAGCTCCCCCAGCTCCCACAGCCAGCTGTGAGCAGCGAGCACACACAGGAAGTGACAGCCCTAAAGCAGCATCTCTCCAGTCAAACAGGTATGAAATGAAAGAGTGACATGCAAGCCGGCGGCCCCCACGCATGAGCAGGTGAAGCCAGTAATGAACACAGGAGCGCGGCGCTGCCGGGAGACAGCCACGCAGTCCGAAGCCGGCGGGCAAAGGCGTGAGGACAAGACATTCGCAGCCCCTCTGGCTACCTTTCCACAAGCACCGCACTCACAAAAGGTGGACGCGGTCACTTTGCCCTGATTTCACTAAGAATCCTGCCTAGATTTGTTGCTGCTTTGTATTTCAATACTCTTATAAATGATGTGTTTTGGTTTTGTTTGTTATTATGAAGTGGAAGTACAGTTGTGTTTCCATAAACATTTAAATTTAAAAAAAAAAAGAAAGAAAGAAATCTTACCTAAGGTGTACTGGAAGGGACCCGCGGGAGGATTTAGAGAAAGGAAAGGAAGAAGAGGGGCAGAACCCACAGCTGCGCTGGCCGCCGTTTGCCGTGGTCTAGGGAGGAAGACGTTGACACACGGGATTCCAGCTGCTGTCTGGCTCCCCGATCCCAGAACTCGCACGGGTAAAGTTGCTATGGAGAAGAGGTTGTTCACAGTATAAACAGGCAGCCAGCAAAGAAAACCTGCCTGTTGCAGTGGAAAACCCTTATAAGGAACCTCCTAAGAAGTGTGTCTTGTGTGGGAAACGTGGATTATAAGAATATACAGCTTTCATCCCAGTTTATTTCTCCATATACTGGCTGCATTCGTGGGAGGCCTAGAGCAGGTCTTTGTGGAAAGGAACAGAAAGAGATTTCAAAAGCTACTAAGAGAACTCAAGTAATGGGGTCTGTGCAGTTATGTGCAAGGACCCTGCGTATCTCAGAGACCCTAAAGTTTGCAACATCAGATATCGGGAGTAAATTTCATAAAGTTATTACGAGTAAACTCACTTCATAGTAAGTTGTTGGATGCCATTATTGAATCATACTAACCTTTAGGTAGAAAAGTGTTTGAAGATTGAAGCTCCCCCCCCCCACACACACACCATTGAGTGTTCACTGAGTAGATTGTGTACTTGAAATGCTGATACTTGTTACATTGCACATGCCTTGAAAAAAAGTGACCCTGTATAATTGTCACCTACCTAAAAAAAAAAAAAGAAAGAAAGAAAAAAGAAATCTTACCTAAGGCCAGGCATGGTGGGTCAAGCCTCGAATCTCAGCAACTCTGGAGAAGCTGAAGCAGGAGGACTGCTGGAAGTCTGAGACCAGCCTGAACTGTATAGTGAAACCCTGTCTCAAAAAGATGAAAAAAAAGTCGCACCTATAAGGACCTTGTGTGGCTCCCACGAGGCCGGAAGAGGGCTGAGGACCTGGCTGAGGCTTCCTGCTTCACAGCAGAAGGCGCTTCAGGGAGGGGACGTTGGCTCAGCCGTAAAAGAGATAAACTCAAGGCGTTATAGATAAATGGATGTGACTAGAGGCCAGACCGACACATGAAATAAACCAGCCCCGCACATGTAGACACCACACTGTCTACTAGCGTACGAACCCAGAAGAGAAAAATAAAATCTGAAAGGTAAAATGGATTCTGTGAAAGGGAAGGAATCTGTTCGAAGGGAAGGAACAGCCAGAAAGAGGAAGAGGAGGAAAGAAGGAAGGAAGGAAGGGAACAGAAGCTACATGTGTACAAACACATGGCTTGGGTAATTGTTCCACTGTTTTCTGCTCGTCTACTACAAGGAGCAGTGAAAGCTTAATTTTTTCTCTCTCTCCTTTTTAATTTTTTAATAAGTTTTGTCCAATTTTACATGCTTATGTCTGATGACCTGAACAACCAGTTTGAAGACAGTGTACAATACGACCACCAGTGTTCATTTCCTATCATTTTGTCCAGTGAAATTCTGCATGCTAATTTTTTTACTATCTTTAAATTTTCTTTAAAAATAAAATTAAGAAAAAAAGGTGTGAGTTGAGGTACCTTCCTCAAAACCATTCTCTGTAACTCTCAAAATATTCCCATTAAAAAATAATCAACACGGGACAGCGTCTGGGTCCTGCAAGCAAAAGCAGCAGACCGTCGGAGGCAGAGCCCCAGGCTGGCCCGGAGCTGCAGCTGTGGACGCCGCCGCGGTGGAGACGCAAACGACTGTGAGCAGGAGAGACAGCGGCAGGAGGCACCGAGGCTGCTGTGGCGCTGGGCGGAACCAGGGCTCCCACCCCGACTCCATCCCCAGTCTGTTCTGGGTTTTTATTTTGAGACAGGTTCTCCCTAAATCCATGAGTTGCCCAGCAGGACTTGGAGCGCTGTCCTCCCTCCTCAGCCTCCCAGAGTGCTGGGATTACAGGAAGTTCCCTGCTTTTCTAGTATTCCTGGGTTCTGTAAAGCCATGTGCGTGTTCCGAGAAATGCACACTAACAAATTCCGACCATCAGCTCCCTCCAAAATCTTTTAAAGCATGTGCATGAACATGTGTGCGCTGTATGTGCCATGTGTGTGCGCGCACATGTGTGTGCATGAGGAGGTGAGGGAAAGGAAAAGCAGGCATGTGAGCCTGATTTTAGGCTGAGACGCATGATTTCCTCGCACTATTTCTGTAACTTTTTGATGCATGTGAAATTATAAGAGCAAAAAATATATTTTTTAAATAAGGTGCACTAGCACCCAGCAGCGATCAGCCAAGGTGCCTAGAGCGCGGGGTCCCTGTCTCCCTGCCCCCAGCTGCCAGGGTCTAAGCACCACCCTCCTCCCTGGACTGCCCTGATCTGTGAGGTTTGCCTTGCTGGTCGGGGCAGCGTGCACAGCCACAATCCCTGAGCAGCCGGAAGGTATACGAAGCAGCTCAGGGTCACATGGGCATGGGAAGCGGCCGTGCCTGGCGTGGAAAAGCACTCCTGAGCTCATCTTTCCTAAATACCCTTCCAGATCATTCCTTCCAGCTTCCCGATGACGCACACTGACGTGGGCACCACCCGTCAGAAGTCCCTTCTGTAAAGTACAGCTGCCCCACGTCGGGGATCCACTCCCCAGAATAGCCAGGCTTCTCGCCTGGGCCAGGCGAGGCCTGCTGGGATCTCCCGCTCCCTGTGTCCTGCTGGGCCCCTTTGCTTCCTGAACTTCTCTTTATGGCACGAAGTCCAACAAAGCCCAGCAAGCCATTATTTGCCTGAAATCCGGGCGCTGGTTCAGACCCAGCATGCGGTCTGGAGGAGTAACTCAGGGAAGAGCCATTTGCCCAACTGCACAGGATGCTGTCTTTGCAGACTGGATGCTGTGGAAGCCAGGATACTCAGATCCAAAGTGACACCTGTCCTCGAGCCCTCTGTTCAGCACTGTGCCAGTGCGGCCCTGAGCTGAGCACCTCGGAGCCGCAGAGGTCGGAGCCAGGCACAGGCGACCCCAGCACTCCGCCTGCCCGGGTGCTGGCCCTGCTGGCCCGTGTCTGGAGACCATCCTCCCACCAGGCTCAGCGTAGGACCTCTGAGGTGGAGCTCAGAGGTTTGTCCCTCGAGCTCCAGGGAAGAAGGTGGCCTTTCAGATGTTCTCTGGGCACCATCCCCCTGGAGCACAGGGCTGGCGGGGGTGCGAGGGAGGCGAGGGAGCTGCCAGGGTCCAGCTGGGATGGACTGGGGGCCTGGGCGCCGTCGCCACTCTTCGCTGCTGACACATATCCCTCTGTCCACGTGCCCAGGCTTCGGGCTCTGAGTCAGAAAGTAGCGGATAGGCACAAGCTCTCAGCGTTGCTTGCGGCCCATCAGTGAAGTCTCCCTCCGGACACCCCCTCATGTGTGCGCGTGCAAACAAGCTTCCCAACGCGAAGCTCCTGCCTGCGTGGCTGCTCCACTGCTCTGAAGGGTGTCAGTCAGGCCTGTGTCCTGCAGTCTGAACCAAGAATTTGAGAAATACAGACGATTTACAGCAATTTTTTAATTTCTTTTTTCCCTCCTGCTTGTCTTGAAGGAGCTCATATGATTAGAGAGGAGCACTCCACATGGTTGCTGATTGGCTACTTACCAGGAGATCTTAGGCCGGGAAGAGCAGGCCCTGGGATGGAAGGGAGAATTGGGGCTCAGAGGGAAGCCATCAGGGATACACTGAGGGCTCTGGGTGGCTCAGCTCTAAGGGTGGGGGGGTGGAGTCTGTATTCCTGGGGTGGAGTCTGTTCCTGAGTCTTCCGCCCTCCCCCTCCTCCCCCTCTGCCTCCCTCCTCCCCCCTTCCCCTTTCCCTCCCTCTTCCTCTTCCTCTCCCTCTCCCCCTCCCCCTCCTCCTCCCCCTACTCCTCCTCTTCCTTCTCCAGCAGCATCCTACCCTTTGATCTCCATGGTAACGTTTTCTTCCTTTGCCTTAGGCAGGTCTCCTGGAGAAGCCACATGAGGTCCTGAGGTGACCCTGGCTCCTCTGCCCCCTACTGGTGTCTGCAGTGCTTGCACAAGAATTCCACTTGCTCCTCAGCAGGGACCTGCGTCATCTTCCTACGGAAACAGGAATGGCTCACGCAAAAGCACGTGTGCCTGGCCTCTCTTTCCCAGAGCAATATGGATCTGGCCGGTCCACCCCTTACTGACAGGTTCATCACGGTATTAGCATCCACATGCTTCAAAGTTCGCTCTTGGAAAAGGTTAAAGCGGCCGGACTGAGGTTTGTGGGTGAGAAACGTGGACGTCCAGGTGCTGTTCGGCATCTTTCAGACTCCGGCGAGCGCACGTCCTGGCTCGGTGCCCTCCCTCGGGGCCCCTCCTCGGTGCCCGCCCGTGGCCTTGAAGCGGCCGCCGCTGCCGCCCTGACGCCGCTGCGTCTGCGGGCTGGCCCTGCAGCCGCTTCCGTTCCTGCGCAGTGAACACTAGGGACGGGTTCTAGTTCTGCACTCCGCTGGTAAACAGACAGGCAGACAGATAATTTCTTTCGCTGAGTATTCTCAGTTTTGTTCTTTACTTGCTAAGAACTTCTAAAATATTTACAAGAAGCTACATGACAAAGCTGCAGCGATGTGTTGATTTTTATGTAACAGCAGAAAACACAGCATGCTGACGCCGCCAGCAGCACCCAGCCCTCCGTGCAACACGCTTGGTGCTGCTGCCCAGCTTCCCTGACCCAGCGAGCGGTGGGCGGGTGCGTGGCGATGCGTTTTGCACAAACCTGATGTCCAAATATCTCCAGCTGACTCCGTGTTAGCGCACCTTTCGTCTTTGTTAATCTGCACAACAGAATCATAATTTGGAATAAACAAACTTACAAGAGAAACACAATTACAAAAACACCGAAGCTGTCGGTCTTTCCACATGTGAAGTGGCATTCGTGCCCGTGGAGGCGACTTCTCTCCAGAATATTTTCTGTGTCACAGACCTCATTATGGCTCCAAACTTGAAGAGCAATCGGGAAAAGGCTGGGAAGCCAGGGAGCTGCCAATGCGCAGCATTCTCTCGGATGCCTGTTTCCTTGTCCCTTAAAAATGCCCGTTTTAGGCAAGGTTGATGGTTTCCAATGGCGTTTTTCACTCAAGCTACTGGAAATAGAGATTTTTATCAGCAACTAAGCTTTGAATTCTCTGTAGAATTAAAGCAAAAGCACTAAGATTTATAGATTGCTTTTCATATTAAAGGACAAAGAACTTCCTTTCTTGCTGAAAAAGAGAAATAAAAATTATTTTTAAACTTGCTCTTTCCCAAATGAGTGGTGAGGGCCCCTTCCGAGTGTTTGGCTAGCCAGGGTGCTCTGACAGAGTTAGGGGATTCCGGGACCCTCCTGCAGCACAGAGCCAGCCCTGCGCCTGTGCCTGCTTGCCTCCCTTCAGCTGTCCCACTGCCGGCGTATGCCCTTGCCCGTGAGTTTGCTCTGCCGCTGGTTCTTCAGCCCCAGGGCTTCCTGTGAAGGCCCCGGCACAGCTGGAAGGAGCCAGGTTTCTCAGGACACCACCGTGCTGAGTCCAGGCTGCCCGAAAACAGCAGGCAGCACAAACGGTGGGTGCTTCCTCCCACAGACCGGCCGAGGCAGACAGTGCTCGGGGTCTGGCGAGAGGCCTTCTTCAGGGATGCCACCTTCTGCCTGGTCCCTCAGGTGGAGGGGCAGAGGGTGCTTCCTGGTGTCCTGAGCAAGGACGCTGGTGTCACTCACAGCCCCAGCCTGGTCCTCACCACGTCTATACCAACAAGGTGGGGTGAGGACCCCTCAGAGGAATGTGGGGCCCAGGCTGCAACTCCCCCCTTCCTGCCTGGCCTGCTGCACCACCACTGGGACTTCAGAGCCATTTTCTCCCCAGGGCACAGTAGTGGTCTGAGGCCTGAGACTGTGGGCCCACGTCCCCCAGCCCAGGAGCTATGGTGGACACTGAGGAGCCACAAGCGACCACATGGGTCATAAGGTCTGCCAATGGGCTGTGCTGGTGGGCATGGAAAGGTGGTATGGGGTTCCTGCCCATTCCTTTTTTTTCCTTATAAGAACCCAGTCTCCCCAGAGCAAGACACTTGGACCATGGAGAGAAGACAGGGCGAGTAGTCTTGGGTGTCGAGACCCCAGGAAGTCAGAGTTAGACTTCTGACAAGCGAACTGAAGATGCCTGCTGGATGCCAAGAAAGGGACAGCCTGGCGTCACACAGAAAGTCAGCTTAGGAGTGGAGAGGCACGCGGCAGGCACAGGAGGTGAGGGCTGTGGCAGTTCAGGGAGGCGGCACCAGGCAGAGCCCTGAGTGGATTGACAGGTGAGCCCTGAGATCATGCCAGTGGTGACAGTGACAAGGACTCCAGCCCAATAGAGCAGAATCAGAGTTGCTGTGGGAAGAACATGGCCCTTGTGCATGAGGACCAGCAGGGCCCCAGAGGGAGGGAGCCGGAGGAAGGGAAGCCCTGCTAGGCTCCTACCGAGCTGATGCCCAGAGGTCACAGGATGTGGTTGGGGCTGGATTTGAGAGAGACCAGGAGAACCTCTGTTCAGGGGCAGCGGCCAGCCAGGTACAAGACAGGTGGGCTGTCACTGCCCAGGGACCTGGCCTGGTCCACACCTGACAGCCCACTTCTGTATCCTCCTCCAGCTATGGACAATGCAGAGAAACAGTGGGCTGGGCTGGAAGCCCCTTCTTGTACTGGAGTCCTCCCACAGCCAGCCCTGTGTCTGCAGCAGTCACCTGACCCCTTTGGGGATGACGAGGGACTTGGACCTCTCTTTTCTGCCTCTTGGTACAGTTGATATTATTGTCCTAATTGACCACCTGGGCCCCTGACAGTGGACACAGTGATTCTACAACTGTCTCTGAAGGCACAGGGCACAAAACTCGGTGGGCTGTAGTGACAAGGGGCATTTCCTCTGTGGAGACAGTCTCTCCAGCACCAGGAGTTGTGTCCCAGGCTGTGGGAAACACAGCCCAAGCATGCTGGAGGCACAGAACAGTGCAGGATGGGGTGTGCCAGCAGCCAGGGGGAGGAGACACAGGCACAAATGCAGCCCACCCACTCAGCCAGTGGGAGGAAGGTCCCCAGGTAGGGAGGCAGCAGAGAGCACAGGCTGCTCAGCATCCTCCATGTAGGAAAGAGCTGCCCAGGACAGGCCCTAGGGGCGGGCAGGAGGAAGCTCTGCTCCTGAGAACCTGGTCAGGTAGTCCAGGGCTCTCAGGGGAAGTGCGCGGCTACAGGCAGGGAGCACGGCTCTGTGCCGGGGCTTCAGGTCAATGTCAGGAGCCCAGGAAGCCTTTGTACGGTCAGCTGTCCCATGACAGGGCACAATACAGGACACCACAGTTGGGAGGCAGAGGCCAAATGTGGCTCCCATGGAGAGTCAGCCCACGGCCAGCGGCTCCAAGGCAGGAAGTCACTGTGGACAGCTGGTGGGGCTGAGATGTTTAGTTATGTCAGAGAGGACACAAAGCAGGACAGCGTCAGAGAGGAGGGGTAAGGGACTGACTGAGTCTCCTCGGCCACCCCTCCATGCCCTACCTAGATGCACCCAGAACCTGCCACGCCTCTTGGACTGCCAAGTCTGGAAAATGGAGCTCCTAAATCTGAGCCAGCAGTGGTGCAGGCTGGGATCAGCCACATGTCCACTGTGATGTCTGGATGTCCACTGTGTCCAGCACTCTCCACGTGGCACAGCACCTCTTGTCCACTTGTTCCCTGGAGGACGCAGGCAGGGACATTAGGAAGAGTGTTGGTGAGTGCTGCCACTGTCCCGCCCTGCGGCTTCAGCTGGGTCCCCACTGCTTCCCACCAGTGTGCTGCGGGGCCTTTACCCACCAGGTCCCCTCATGACTGGTCTGGCTGCTGGCCCATGCAGAGACACAGCAGGCTGAGCTTGCTCAGAGCCGGTTCCCACAGAAGCAACACTGAAAGCACAGGCTCTCCACAGGGCAGCTGTACAGCTGGGGCCCCCTCTGAGCCTCTCTGCTGAGGTCCCCAGAGCCCTGCCCGGCTGCTTGGTGGTATTTAGGATGCAGGGAAACATCTGGGCATCAGTGGGGCCACAGAACAGCACAAGGTGGCCCAACTCATGTCTTGTCCCAGTTCTGTGGCCGGTTCTTCACAAGGAGGATACAAGGGTGCCAGGTGCGGTTCACGTCACAGGATTCCAACTTCTTTATGCTTGAAGGCATTGTGTGCAGTTTTCTCTTTCGCCGTGTTCTCTTGTGTGCCTGCCAGCTCACTCTTGGTGTGCACTGTGCTCTGGGTATGATGACAGGAAACTGGCTGCACGGGGAACGTTCCGTCCTCCGATCTCCCCTTGCCTCTCTCTGTGCCAGCTCCGTGCTGCTGGAACCAGACTCCTGAGGAGGGAACCTGTGCAGAGGGAGGTCCTTGCAGTCCTGGAGGCTGATGTCAGCTGTCCAGGACACTGTGACACAGTCTCTTCAGGGACTGCAGAAATGTGTGAGGCAGAGACAGCAGGGAGAGAAGAGAGAGACTACAAAAGGAAGGGGAAACCCACCCCCAAGATGAAATCCTCACAGCCTGCTCACACCTGAGCTCCACCTCTCAGCTCTGGCGCGTGGGCCCAACACCTGGAGTTTGAGGACACCTCCAAGGTAGTTATGTGTTGCACCTGAGTCATGCACAGCCCCAGACTCCACACATCCCTCCACAAGTACTGACAGCTCTCTGAGCCACTCTCAGCACCCACAGACCTCTGCAGTGGAACTGCATAAGGTGGCGATCCTGAGGGCTTGGGAAAACCTTTGCAGAAGGAAACCTAGAAAATCACTGTTGTACCTCAATCCAGTGTAGAAAAATCGAGAGATATGGAAAGAAATCCCTAGTTACTATAGCAACAAAGAGGTCTTTCTCACTATTTATAGATCATGCATATTGAAGTTTAGTATGCATGCAATATTTCTATTTTTATGTATCCAAATTGAAAACTCTCTTACTAAAATTTTCCCCTCTGCTTCCATCATGCAGGATAAATGAAACTACTGTGAAAATTAGAATTAACCCTAAAATTATCAAAATGAGAAGAAAAGAAAAACCTGCATGAAGTATCTTTCAGGCATCAGTGTGCACAGGAACCTTAACCAATGCTGTGCATGACATCAGCGCTCTTGGCGCCTGCTATATGTGTCGGGCACACATGATCCGCAGGCCTCGTGCCCCAGGCCGGGGATCCCAGATGCAGTCTCATCACTTGGCTCCAAAGAAAGGGGATTCCATAGCTCAGGCTTCCACGTGACCTGCAAGGCCAATGGCAAAGGACCGGGACTGGACAGCAAGCAGGGAGCCTCAGAACTTTGGGGAAGGAATGGAGCAGAAGGAGGGAAAGGTCCGCCACAGGTCGGACTTTGCCACCTGAGCTGGACACTTGTGGGTCTATTTCCTCAACAGCAAAATTAGGGTGAGAGTCGCAGTAGACTCAACCTGCACAGGAGATGCAGTGAGATGCTGCACATAAGTCTCTCAGAGCCACGCGCAGCATGCATTCTGCTCAGCAGACACTGGTTCACGTCCACATTGCTCAAATGCTGGAGAGCCATGCGAGTTCTCCCATCCAAATTAGTGCCTCATCACCAGGTCATCAGTTTCCAAGTTTACGTAGCACAGATCTTTTGCTGCATGTTTTATGGCAAGTTGAAGAAGTATATTGAGCCAAATTTCAGATGAGAAGATCGTGGGGCAGGTAAAGTACCTGCATCCATTATCCCAAGGAGTAGGGGAGGTGAGGAGGTGGCAAGGATGCTGGGCCACAAAAGCCCAGGGAGGGCATGCACAGAGCTCTCCCCAGGACACGGGAAACTCAGGGTGGCCAACACCCAAGGGAAAGTAGATGGGAGTGGCAGCATCTGCCTGGCTGCATCTGTCCCGACAGGTCCCTGGCCAGGACTCATGCTCAGCTCTGCTCTTCCAAGGCCAAAGGGAGGCCTGTGTGTGCCTCCTCCTGCTCGGCGTTTTCAGGGCGTTCAAGGCAAGTCCACCCCAGGAGAGGTCTCCTTCTCTGTGGATTCACAATCCACACACATGCTGAACCCAAAGCCCCTGCATGGGAAACTGAAACGCAGCGACTGCACACAGGAGGACAGCGCGCTTCCATTTTTGCTTGCCTCACTATGCATGTCACAGTGCGGCTTCAGTGTCTGGGGTGACTTTGCCAGGCAAAGAAGGATAACAACTCCCATCCCCTGGAAGGGAACAGGACCTGGGGAGGTGGCTGGAATTGGAATGTTCTTTTCTTGCCCCACTGGAAAGCCAGCCTGCAGGGGGTGTGAGAGTGCTTTGTGCTGGGGTGTGAAAGCCTGCACGGCTCTGGTCCTCCCAAGGTAAGGGCTCCTGCTGCCAAGCAGCCAGGCCCTCTAGTGCCCTCACTGCCGAGACCTTCAGCTCCCTGCAGGGCAGAAAGTCCTTTGTGCCCATTTTACATAAAAAGCCCATTGCTGAAAGCGATAAATTGAAATTCTTTGCACCAGGCAAGGAACTCATTAAGTTGTACTTCTGCACACTTCTTGTGGTAGACAGCAGACTGCAGATGGCTACAAATCTTTGCCACGTCGCCCTCTACAAAGTGGAATTCAATTTTCCTCTCCTTGAGCTGTGTCTGGTCTTAGTGATTTTTCTTGGCTAATTGATTGTGGCAGACAGGACTGCCAAAGCCAGGCCTACCCTCCAGGTTGACGGCCAGGGACTACAGTGTTTCTGAAGCCTCTTGAGAAAGACCAAAGTCCCCACACAGAGCGTGACATGAGGCATGGGGGAAGCGGCTCCCAGGGCTATGGAGATGCCAAGGGGGATCCCCTCCAAAGCCCTGCAGCTCCCTGCAGAGGGTCCTGGGACCCACACACGTGTCTGCCGGCCTTCCGACTGCAGAGCTGCCAGCGGAACACAGGGCTGAGGCTTCCGGCCCTGTCCTTGGAGCGGCTCTGTGGCAGAGAAGCCGGGCTCTGAGTGTCACAGGCTATTTCCTCTTCAAATGGGAGAGGAGCAGGCACACCTCTCCCCGTGCTCTGCACCAGTTGTTTTCTGCGTGACTTTTGTCTCACAAAAGAGCTGCTGCCTCTTCCTCTTTTACTGTGAGGGAGGCTGCAATGTAAAGCTGAGTGTCTGTGTGGGAAACAGTATTACCATTAGCGAGAAGTCACGATTTCTTTCAAGTCAAAGGTTGTTCAAACTGCTGACAATTTTACCAGATAGAACGCAAGTCAACCTGCAGGACACATTCCTGGTCACAGTCAGTTATACTGTGGACATCTTGAGGGATTATTTTATCTATTTACTTTTTGACAGGCTCTCGCTCTGCAGCCCAGGCTGGCCTTGTACTCATGACCGTCCGGCAGCAGCCTGGGACTACCCGTGTGTGTCCTTCCAAGCTGCCTCTTAATTTCCTTAATAGCCCTAATGCGTTTGTGAAGGATTTAATCCTCTCTGGTCCCTCCTGAGCTTCCTGCTTGTTGCTTTCCACAAGTGTTCCTCTCAGAATGCCATCCTCTCAGGATTTGGCTGTGGTCCCTTCAGGCAGTGAGAAACAGTGTAGCGGTCTCAGTGCCCCCCCCAGATCCTTTGTCCCCTGTGTCTGCCAGCCAGGCAAGTTTCTTCAGGACAGGTAGCTCCGTGAGGGCCACCTGGAGAGTGATGCTGGTGACAGGGAAGCTCAGTAGGAGTGCCCACTGGAACGCTGGTCCAGCTAAAAGCGGCCCATGTGATGATGTGAACTAGTAATTCTATTTCTGTCTAATCCAAGATCTTAAAGATGGGAAATTTGATGTAAATACATACATCAGTAATCATATTAATAGGTCAGTTTTACCATAAACCAATGTTATCAGCTTAAAAAAAATTTACACAGTATTTTAGAATAAAATATCAATGAAGATTTGAAAGAAACAAAAACAAGCTCCGGCCCTTAGGTGTAGCAAGCTCGCCATCTACTGATGACTCAGGTTTTCTTGACTGAAAAGCAAGTTGGGGGTGTGCACGTGGCTGCGCGCAAGCTGAAGCTGCTGATATTTTAAAGCCAAAGCACTTAATAGGAGGGCTCTGGTACCGAGCCCTCGGCTTATCCCCGCGAGGGTGAGGACCCCGCCACCGCGCGGCGCCCGGATCAGCCCGCGGCAGGGCCTGCGCGCACGCAGCAGTCCTCCAAGGAGCGGATGCAGCGGCTGGGACGCACCCAGCGCCGGGCCTACCGGGCCTGCCCTGCAAGGCTCCTTTTGTCTTTCCAGCCCGGTTTCCCGCCCTCCGTGCGGCACCCTCCAGGCTCTGCCAGGCCGCTCCGCCAGGCTCCGGAGAGGAAGGGTGCGTGGTTGGAGCGCGTGGAAATCGCTGAGGGCAGCTGCAACGTTTCCACCCCGAGGAAGGGCCTCGGCGCGTGGCGCTGCCAGCGCGTGCGCAGCAGAGCGCCGGGCCGTGCGCCAGAAACAGCAGCGCTTGTAAAGTAAAAATTAGTTAAAGCACGTTAAGGAGGACACTTTCCGCTCAGAATTCATCCGACTGCCACAGCTTGAGAGTCAACCGTCCCTTGGGCTGGAAGACGCACCTGTGTCCCAGGGCAGCGCTCCGTGCGAGCGCTTAAGGCAACTCAGCGCTCGTCCCAGGCGTGGGCCGAGCCGGCGCCGGCACCCTGGCGCTGCGCTCCTTCCGCTGACCTCCGTGGCGCCCCGCAGCCCCTGCTTCGGAATCCAACCTTCGGAGGCATCGCAGATCCACTCAGGCTCGCTGCTCTGGCGTCAGCGAGACAGAATACTCAGAGCAGTTCCCACGCCTGAAGAGAGGGGCAAAGCGAATGCGGAGACCAGCAGAAGCAGCAGCCCGCGGGTGGCGTCGAGGTTAGCTGCAGCGCCGGGTGGCTGCGAACGTCGCGGAACGCAGCTGCCTGGGCGCCAGAGGCCTCGGGCTGCCAAAGAGAGGGCGAGGCAGACCCCAGAGGTCGGCCCTGCCTCTGCGTGCGTGCTCAGAGCAGCGAGAAGGCAGGCGACTGGCCAGGGCCTAGCGCACCGCTCATTGCTCGGCTAGCACCAGGGTTCGATCGTGAATTCATCGAATAGCCTTTCTCCAGATATCACAGCAATAACAGCGTGACTAATGGCCGGGTGCGGGACAGGCAGACGTCAGGTCCCGCTGTCGTCTGGAGCTTGACTCTGTGGAGAAGAAGGTGGCAGACCCCCGCCCAGGAAGCCAGGTCCTGCTCTTGTGGGTGGCAGCCCTGCTTCTGTGCAGTCCTGCCCTGTGATGTCCGCAAGGCAAGGCTGCCTCCTCCCACAAGCGCTCTCTGCGGGCAGTTGCACCATGAACTCTTGAGAATGAAGGGCAAACCGTGCGTGGAACTCATCAGAGGGTGGAGGTGACTGACAGCCGCAGCCCGCAGCCCGTGGAAGCCAGGCTCCCCAAACCCCAAGCTGAAGCTCCAGCGTGTGTAGGAGCTTGAGCTCTCATGAAAGGCCTATTATTCTGGAATGAAATTCTAAAGTAGCAAGTTCCAGTTTTTTAAAAGTGCTGATTTTCCTTTGAGATTAACCACATTTAATTTGCAAGTCTTATTTATGAGGTTTCTAAAATCACCTTATTTCTATATAAGACGTTTTAAGAGGGTCAATATCCAGAAGAAAAACAAAAGTACATTGGCTCTACATTTTAGAACACATTTCAGAAGTTGCACTTCCTTAAAATATCTGAGCAGCTTCCTTGGGTTTGGTCCACATTTTCCTCTTCCTCAGTAAACTCCAAACCGTTAACCTCAGACACAAAGCTAACAAAACCCAAGTAGACAGCCCCTTCTGGTCACCGAGGGAGAGAAGCTGAAGAAGCATACACAGGGGAAAGATCAGTGCCAGCGCCCCGGAGCTTTCTCTCCCACTCGCGCTGTGAGCGTAGCCACCGCCTGAGTGTTCGGAGTCAGGTTCCATGTTTGCAGTCATGCGTACCAGGCGCTGGAGAGAGCACCTTCTCCGGAGCATGGCTGCACCAAGAAGGAGCAGAGTGGCCTTGACCCACATCTTCAGCCCCTCTGTGTCTGGACTTTCTCGCCTGGAAGGGGTGACAGGTGCACCAGCCCAGGTGCCCTTGGAGAGCAGGTGACAGTAAGATAGGAGCAGCATGCCCTATGCACAGAGAAGGGACCTAATGTGTCATCACCACGACTTCTATCATTTGGGTGACTTTTCCTCCTGTTCTTCTTGTTCTTGAAATCTTAATGCCATAGGGCTGACCTAACTTATTAGCCTACTCATCATTTTCTTTTTGATTTGGTCAAACCTCACACACGAAGACATGAGCTTCACCTGGTGTAAGGTGAAAGGGGTAAGAGGGTGGAAGCTAGCAGCTCTCCCAAGCACAGCCAGGGCTCTGCTTAGCCCTTCGATGCCACCACCAGGCAGCACCATTGACTGGGCAGCCTACAAACAATTCATCCTTCCCCATTCTGGAGGCTGGACGTCCGAGGTGCAGGTGCTACAGCTCTCTGGGTATAGAGGCCTGAGCTGTGACCCTCACATGGTGTCCAGGGCTGAGGCAGTGGCCTGCAGCTCCTTCCACAGGGACAGGAATCCCAGTCCTAAGACTCCTCCGCCCTGAGGAGATACTCACTCCTGAACCTTGAGGTTTAGGATTCAACCCATACCTTCGGGGAGCCCCATGTGCTCAGAGCACTGAGAGTGGCTGGAAAATGTCAGAAAATGTCTGCAAGAAGGAACGCAGACTTATATTAGCGGAAACCATCTTTTCAACCTCAATTTGCAAGCTCTGAACTTACTATCAAAATTTTAAAGTTTTATGAATTGTCAGGACCCTGGACAGAGAAACCTGGACCCAAATGTGGTCCCAGCTCTCCCAGAAAGGGGATGGTGATTAATCCTGAGCTCACTCTGCTGCACCTTGGCTGTCCCATACCAAAAGGGATCTGACTGACCTGGTCAGATACAAAAGTTGCATTTCTTGTTATATAGGTCTTGCTTTATCTTGGTCCTAACTGATAGGTTCTGGCCCTAGTAAGAATTGCTAAATTATTATGGTGGTCATCTAATA
>NDGM011081151.1:0-14347 GCA_002564305.1 Octomys mimax | reverse complement strand
TTTAGTTCAGCTTGTTCCAAGTAGGTGCTTTAGACCACTGAGCCATCTCGCCAGCCCAAGGTCATTTTGATTTTTCCAAACATACTTCTACAAGTCATTAAACATTTACATCACCCAGAATTCAGGTATAAAATCCTTCAGTAGTAGGACTTTTGGGAGATAATTAGGTCATGAATATGGAGTTCTCTTGAAGGGATTAGTGGCCTCACAAAAGAGACTTCAGAGAGATCTCTTGGCCTTTCATTGCTGCTTGGAATATGAAGATGGCAGTCTCTGAGGAAACTACTCTTCACCAGACACCCAATCATCTGGTACTTTGACCTTGGACTTCCCAGCTTCTAGAACTGTAGGAAATAAATGTTCATTGTCCATAACATTACTAGTTTATAGTATCTTATTTTAGTGCCCCCACTGGACTAAGACATCTTCTAAATGATAAAAAAATAGAATTACAGTATTTGATCAAAAGTTATTGGGGAAGGCTGGTGAGATAGCTCAGCAGACTAAGCACCTGCTTAGGAAAGTGCAGGGACTGGGGTTCAATCCCTGGCACTATGTGCTGCACCAGATCCACCACTGGGGGGCCCTGAACCAGCAGTGAAGTCTGGGCATGGTGGCTCAGGCCTATAATCCCAGTGCCAGGGAGGCTGAAAACATGAGGATCATTATGAGTCCGAGCTATGTAGTGAGGCCCTTTACCAAATATATCAAAAGTTTTTGAGGAAAAAAATAAGAAGAATAATATGATGGTCAAAACTATTAGCTCAGTAGAACAGTTACTATGACAAGGTGAGCATCAATCTTTTTTTCTATAAAATGAGAACATATTTCCTTTTCATCTTTGTTTTGAATCTTGGTCTTTCTATGTTTTACAGAGTGGCCTTGAACTCTTCCAAGAAGTCCTCCTGCCTCAACCTCTTGAGTAGCTGTATGTCATGGAGCCTGGCTTTTTTTTTTTAATTAAATGAGTTAACATTTTGGGAGACAATAGAATCAGGAAAGTTAAGCCATCCTAGAGCTCACAGTTCTGGGGGACTCCCCTGTCTACACTAGTCTATGAAGTAGGCAGCACTCTGTCAGTAGAAAAGATGGTCTGCATTCCTCAAATTGATGCAAAAATCCCATAACATTTCTATCAAGTACACTGGCTATTAGTTACATGTGGTTATTTATACTTAAATTGATTGAAATGCAGTTCAAGTACTATTCACTCCTTAATCACACCAGTCACATACTAGTAGATATAATATTAAACAGTGAAAAACAGAACGTTTCCATCATTGCAGAAAGTACCATTGGACAGCAGTGGTCTAGCCTAGTAGTGCATCTGGCATTTCATCCTTTGGCAGCCTTTAGCCATTAAGTGGGGCAAGTCCACTTGCTGCTACCCTAGCTGCACTCACCTCTCCTAAAGGAGCTGGCCAAGCTGGTCTCTACTTTCTATTAAATTTGCCACTGTGTCTATTTTGAGGTGAATGTAGATTGGAAGCGAACACAGACTTGGCCTCTCACCCCATGCCTGCCACTGATGGTGGTGAGAGTGTAGCCCAGCAAGGCACATGTTGAGCCCAGCATCTCCTCTGTGTGGTGGGTCCACTCCCATTACATGTAGGTGTTGGTGAAAGGGCACGGGGATTATCTGTGCTTTGTACAAAGGTTGAGATTGACAAAATTCTGAAACTATGAAGTTATTTTCTAAAGAGGGATTCCCTAAGATTAAAATTTGAAAGTTAATTTAACAATATAATCAAGATCATGAACTCTGAAAGTAGATAGAATAGTTTCTGTTTATTTATTTTCTTTAAATCTCAATTTTTGTCATTTATGAGTCATAAGATCTTGGACAATTTCTTTTTTGAGGGGGTACTTGGGATTGAACTCGGTACTTTGTAATTGCCAGGCAGGCACTTAAACCACTGAGCTATCTCTCCAGCCCCTTTGGATAATTTTTAAGCCCCTTTAACCTTATGTTCTTCATAAATGGATGCCCACTTAATAATGATATGCTAAAAGAAGAGGGTCATGTGCTCTAAGTATTAGGAATATTTCAGTCAAACAACTAAGAATTACCCATCTTGGCCATGGCCTCCCTATTGGCCTTTAGTTGACGCATAAGCAGGGTGGTTCCAGAAGCGAGTCTACACTTTGGACAGCAGGTACAGAGAATTGTCGGAAGGGAAGGATAACAGTATCTAATTGCTTTTAAAAAGAACATTGTGGGCCAGGGAGATGGCTCAGTGGAATAAGTGCTTCCCTGGCAAGCGCAAAGGCCTGAGTTCAATCCCTGGTTCTGCAAGAAAAAAAAAAAAAGAACATTGTTTTCTAAGCCACTAGAAAAGCCATGTGCATTGATAAACTACTTACTACTTATAGAAGCTAATAAATTAATAGGATATCAAGTCTGCATCTTGTACACTAGGAAGAATGTATGCAACGTGTTAATTATTGAAACTGTCCTACCAATTTGGTTTGAAGCTGTCTCATTGCTACTGTTTCTCAATAAAATTATGGGAAAAAATTAATAAACAAAACAAAAAAAAACTTATTTTCAAAAGAAGAAGCTAATAAATTATATTTTTTAAAGAGTAAAATTTTTTTTTCAAGCAACTCTGCTCTTCCTTGTGGAGAAGAAATATAAGCCTTACATGATGAAAGGAACAGAACACAGTTTGTAATGGGTCAATAGGTCCAGTAATGGATGAACTCTCTTGTATACACAAGAGATGATTCAACAAGCAGCTGGAATCTTCAGTGGTGGTTAGCAGGACTTAGGTTTAAGAGATCTTGATCAAGTTGTTCAGCATTCAGAAACTCTGATGTCCTTACTTATTAAATAGGAATAATCATAGCACTTCAACATAAGAGAGGTATTGAAGTGGTTATGCAGATATCAGACTATTATAGCTAATATAGAAAGACACCCCCCAAAAAACTTAAAAAAAGGCCAGCTTAGCTCAGTGGACTAAGAACTTGCTTAGGAAAGTGCAGGGGCCAGCGTTCAATCCCTGACTCCGCATGCTTTGCTGGCCCCACCCCTGGGTGTGCTGAGCCATCAATGGAGTATGGGCATGGTAGTGCACACCTTATAATCCCAGCACTAGCAAGGCAGAAATCAGGAGGATCACTATGAGTCCGAGCTGTGTAGTGAGACCCTGCATGCACAAAAACAACAACAACAACAAAACTTAAAAAAGGAAGAAAGACCTTAGTAAGGACCTATTATATGTAAATGCTATATTCATATTCAAATATTATACCCATACACAATACTATATATGCAAATACTATATACATATTTAAATGCATGCACACTATATACAAATCCATACACACCCATATAAATACATATATGTGTATGTGATCAATGATAACAAATAATCATCACTGATATTATATAGAACTCTTGCTATATTACAAGCATTTAATTTAGTACTAGATATCACTCATTATCTGCCATAATTTTTAAATATATATTTGGCTTTAATTTGAATAAGTAAATGATGTTGAGAGTTATAATGAAGACAGGAAGTAATTTCAGTAGATTAAATTTATTTATGTTAACTAAGTACAAAAAAGATGTGAAAAGATCATAAGTTTGATAAATATTAATCTGTATCCAATTAATATTTTTAAAACTTAAATCTATGTGGAATTCTCTCCTACAAAATCACTTCCAATATTTACTTATTTCAAGGATGAAATTCCTTGGCATTTTTTCACAGCATGAAAAACTTCTATTTACTCAGCTTACAGTGAATTTCCTCAATTCAATTAAATCCAGGTTTTTATTGTTTTGATGTGAGAAAAATGGTTACCTCTTCCAGTGTATTTCTAATGAAGGTCTAGAGGGAATAAGTTATTCCACCTCATCTCTTTGTAGAAATGTATGATCAGAAACCCACAAAAGCTAAGAAGATAATTAACTTAATAGCATTTATAGCAACTGCGTTTACTAATGTTATTTTCACATTTGTTTTCATACCTATTACTTCATATTTAAATTCATCATAGAAAAGACTGAACCTTATTTACATATTTATTGCCACTCAGGTGTTTATCCTATATGTTTATTAAAAAAAACAGCAATGGATGTAATCTTGCATGTGCAAAGCGAATGAAATACGATCACAAAAGATCTAATGAGTTTTTTCCCCTTTCAGGGACAAGAAAATAGCTAGCAGTGGAGAGATACATTTGCATTTGAGTCTTCTTAATACACTCTGGAAAATCAATACAATAGATATCTGACCTTCCTCTTGTTCTTTTGAATAAGCAAGAACACCCTGAAATCGCAAGATTTAAAATCTTAAGGATTAGAATGAGCTAGCTGGTTTATATCAGAAGGCAAATTTCCAACATACATAATAAGTTGTCTATATTTTCTCTTTTACTCTTTCACAGAGACCACTAAATCTGTTACTTCCCTGTAGTTTTATTTTTGCTATATTCACTTTTCCCGTTACCATATAAAATGATACAGTAAGAGGAACACTGAATTGTGTATCAAAGTTCCCCAGAGTAAGTCTGTACTTTATTGCTAATGAATGTGTCATTTTGTTCATCTTGTTAGCCTTTTTGAGCTCCATTTTCCTAAAAAGTATGCAAGCTCTAAATTTTAAATACAATATAAAATATAGTAACACCATGTCAACAACTATGAGCCTAGATGGCTGCAACATGTGATGGGGAAGTGTGACATTGCATGTGGCCCACTATGAGCACTGTAAGCCACTCTTTGGGAGATAGACGAGTGAAGGGATGCTTCTTATACATCAAGGTGCTAGGTGCTAGGGCCGAATCCCCACTTCTGGACTATCTTCTGTGTGTACCTAAGCACTCTCTATTCTCTTTCTTTGAATTAATCAGAGTCTAGTAGTATAAATTTAAGAAGATAGAAGATGTCTAGTTACTAGCTTTCAGCAAATTTGTTTGCCTGAGCTAATTACCTACCTGGTAATCATGTAACATAAATTAAAAGGCATGCTAA
The DNA here is from genome assembly GCA_002564305.1 of Octomys mimax. NCBI lineage: Eukaryota > Metazoa > Chordata > Mammalia > Rodentia > Octodontidae > Octomys > Octomys mimax. The sequence goes on along the minus strand of NDGM011081151.1, from coordinate 9,360 downwards.
TATATTTAATTTTTTATGTTATTTCATTGTTTTATTTGTACTGGTGTATTACACTGGTAATGTGTAATATTTGATCCATATATTTAATGAGTAATGATGAAATGAAAGTACTTAGCATTTCCATCTCCTTCAATTCTTGATTTGGTAGTTTGGTTATTGAGGCAGGGTATCTGTGCAGCCCAGGTTGGCCTTGAGCACACAGTCTTCCTGCCTCAGTTCCCTGAGTGCTGGAATTACAGGCAGGTACGTTGAGGCCCAGGTCCCTTAAATATTTTTAAAGGTTTTTAATTAACACATGGCTATTAAGCGTATGTGCTTGCTAAACACTTTTTTAACTGCTAGACCTTTTGGGTGAACACTTGAAAGGATTACATGATTCTGTCCCTGCAGTTGTCTCAGTACTTGTGCATCCTCCAGAATGTCACCATTTGAGCAGTATAAATGTTTTATGTGTGGACGCTGCCACATCCTCAGGAGGTAGTTCTTTCCTGTTCCAGTAAACATACTCTGGCCTTGGGTAAGTGCTTGATAAAATGTGTTTATTTTTTCTTCCAGAAAGATGTACTCCCTTCTTACCATTGTACATCCCCCATTTTTACAGTCTGGCAGTGTTTTCTTCATAGCTTTGGTTTTTGAGTAGATATTTGCCTCACTTATAGCAGAATAATTTATATTCCTTGATTATAACTTAATCTTGCTGAAAGGCTTTTTGGATACTTGCGTATCATATGACATGGTTGAAACCACTATCCTTGGACTTGGCTATAGCTATTGATACATTTGTTGATGCAGAAATGGGAAAAAATTGAAAGCTTGTTAGTTTAACTGTCAAAAGCTTGGGTGATAAATTTGTGGAGATGAAGAAAGGAGTGGTAAGTACAGTTTACGCTGTACAGAGGATTTCTTTTTCCACAGTAAGAGACTGAGTCAGAGGTAAGAATACAATATTAGTGATGATGGTTAGGCTGTAGCTCCCTTGCAGCTGGGCCCCTGAGCGGACAGAGTGAGGCTAATCAAACCAGCTGGAGATCCTAGTGCACACACTGTAGAAACAGTGTGGCTGTCACACAGAGATCCTGATTACAGCCCTAGCTGAGAGGCTCGGGAGTCTGGGGAGGGCTCTCAGTGCTGTGGCAGGCAAGAGCACACCGCTCTGGGAACGATTTGTGCTTGGAGCAATTCAACTTAGGATGCAGGAGCCCTGCTGGTTTTCAAAACAAAGACCTCACCACTAGCTTCTCTGACTCAGCCTTGGGAGCTGGACAAGGGCGACTTGGAATTGTAGGAAAGATCCTTCTGCAAAAATGCCTATGGAAGACTAAGGGGGACACAGACTCAATCCTGGAAAGATCTATTGTTTGCTTTTTTATTGTACAACATTTAAACAAAAATCTGGTCTTTAAACTTTTCTTATTCCTTCACCACAAATTTATACTTTAAATGTATAACTCTCGATAGTATCAATTAAATAAATACCAACATTAATTTGTGAATCTTGCATCACCTTTTTGGTCTAAATTATATGATTTGTAAAAATTATATGATGGTGATAGTTAAGGTCATTGTCACTATCATGACATCACTATTTTTTTTATTTTACTCTCTCAGCATCAAGCATTTAGTCCAAAGAAAAACCAAATCGATAAGAACCACTTTTTCAATCCCTTTTCAGAATTCCTATTAGAAAATGTTGCCTCTTTCTGAAGAAATGGAAACATAAAGTTGTCATAAGAAGTCTTCCCTCCCAGGAATGATTCTTGAAGTGATGTTTTTAAATCTCTGAAGTAAAATCTCCTTAATGAGAACTCACCATTTTAATCATTTGACAGCATACACTTTGGTAACTTTTTGTACAGTCACAAGGCATGAACATCACCCCAGTCTAGTTTTATAACGTTTTCAGAATCCCCAAAGAAAACTCTGTACCCATTAAACACCATGTCTCCCTTACCCAACAGCCCCTGATAACCATTTGTCTTGTTCTTGCCTATACGGATTTACTATTCTAGATATTTTATATAAAAGAAGCCACACAATACATGATCTTTTGCATCTGGCTTCTTTCCCAGTACATTTTTGAATCTCGTACTAAAGCATGCACCAAGATTTAGTCTTTTGGGGCCAGGGAGATGGCTCAGTAGAATAAGTGCTTCCTTGGCAAGTGCAAGCGCCTGAGTTCAGTCCCCGGTTAAAAACAAAAAACAAAACTTGGAGAAAAAAGATTTAGTCCTTTTGTGGCTGAATATTCCATTTCTTAGATAATTCCTATGTTGTCATTTACCCCAGTGGTGGACATTTAAGCTATTTCCACATTTTAGCTACAGTGAATAGTGCTGTTATGAACAGTTGTGTAGGAGTGGTGGTTTGAACAAAGATTTTAATTTTTTTGAGTCCCGGAAGAATGAGTTTTAGGNAAAAAAAAAAAAAACACCTCTAGATCTGGTCAAGATCACTTATGACCACATGAAAGCTTTTGAGTAATTCAGAGTGTCAAGAAGAGATGTTTGATTTGGGAGGGGGGACATGGAATATGGAGGCACACAGGAGAAGAGATGTCAGGGAGGGAGAATCATGCAGGTGAAGGGAACCCAGGACCTGTATGAAGGAGACTTGGTTTCTCATTAATTTGTTGTATTAACGTTAGTAAGTGTCTACTAATATTTGGTCAGAATATTTGGTCATAGTAGCCCAGAGTCTGGAAACAAAGATTTTGATTCACTCTGTGTGTCCAAATCACATCAAGAAGGCTTAAATTTATTTTTTCCGAATAGAAAATAAAAGAAGTATCGAAAGCCTTACTTGTAAAGCAAAGTTAATAATAGGATTGCTGTGAGGATCAATTTACTTAGTCTATTTAGGTTGCTTAAACATGACTTATAGTCAGACTATGATGGTCAAGATTGTTTGTTAACTTGATTGGACTACGAAGCTCCTAGAGGGGGGATGGATTACCAGGGTGCTCTGTTCATGCTTGGATTAGCCCACTGGTGATGATGGTAAATGAATGATGAATGTGCTAGCAGAAGTGGGGCTCAGCTATCAGGAGGAAGGTCAGTGGGAGTGTCCTTCAGAGGGCCTACATCTCATGGGGCTCTTGCCCTGCTCTCTGCTTTGTGGCTGCCTTATTTGAGCAGCTGTGCTTTGCCATTCTCCTCTGCTAGGGTCTTTTTGCGTTAGAGCCAAGCAGCTATAGACTGAACCTACTAAAACCAAACTAAATCTCTTTACCTTTACATTATGGATATTGGGTATTTTGTCAAGCAATGGGAAAACTGACCAATTCAACCATTATGCCATTATTATTACTCATTCAGAAGGCAATAACAAAAGCGAGGTTTAAAAAAGCAAATCAAATAATGGCGTCACTTGCTTAAAGTTCTTCAATGCTTTTCCATTTTTCAGAGTCAGGAAAAAATGTTTATACACTCAGGCACTGCATGGATATTTGGTCTCTAACTTCCCAGATGCTTGTGGACTGTAGTTTTAATAGATTAGTCTTTCCACTGACAGTTCTCAATGAAGCATCAGCATGCTTGTTTTGGCTAGCTCCTTCTCTGTGGGCCTTGGCTTCTATGCCACTTGCTCATAGATACCTCTCTCGCTAAAGAAGAACCTTCCTATTACTTTAAGTTCTACTCCTTTTTGCTAAAGTCCAATTATGGCTTAATTATAACTAGCAGTTTGCTATATTCACTGCAGTCTTTAAATATTTGTGATCTATATTTATATTTATTAAATACCGTACTTTCTAAGTAAGTATCCAAATAGCTTTTTTTCAATCTCTGGAAAGTGGAGTTGAATGAGTATTTTGCAAGTATGACTATTTTGTACATTATAATAATGGATATTATAATTACTCTTACTTTAATAATGTTTTAAAACTATTACTTTGCATATTCTATCCCTCTTCATTCCTCAAAGGATTTGAGATACATTTTAACAAGGTTTGGTCTTGGCCTGAAATCACTTAACACATGTTTTAATTTTACAGTATTTATTTTATGTAGTAATTTAAGTTTAAGTGGAGTCTGAAAAATTAAAAGTAAAAAAATCTAAATGATTTGGAGGCTTCTGGCTCCCTGGAATCATTTTTCCTTCTTGTGGCAGCTGGATCCCAGTTTCCTTTGAAAAATCATCCCGTTCCTACTCTCCAGTTGGGAGCCTGTGCTTTCGTTTTGGTCATGCAAATTGTGCTATTGTTATGGTGAATGCTTAGCGTAGAACTGTGCAAACATTCTTCTGTAACAGCCTAAATAGTGAGTACTTTGGCTTTGTAGGCCATATGCTGTCTGTCTCAAGGCTCAAAGCCTTCTATATCCCGAAAGCAGCACAGACAACAGACTAACAAACGGGCTTGCCTGTGCTCCAATAAAACTTTATTGAAACTGACAGTGCACAACCTCGGTCTGTGGGTTGCTAGCTTCCGGCTTAGTGCTCTGCTCCTAAAGGTATCATGTGCACTGGTCTATAACCAGTTCAGTAACTGAATGCATTGACAACATTCTATAGCACTTTGACAGATTAATTTTATGTTAGTGAAACCTAATTATCAAGAATTTAGATCTGCATTTTGTAATTCTCCCTTTTCATTCCATTTTCATGTTTATTTATTTATTTATTTTTTAAATTATACTTTAGCAAAGTAGTGGCTTGTGACAGACTGGCTATTAAAAGAATAATAATGAAAAGATCCTGCATAATGGCGAGCTAAACAGTACAGACTTAAAACATAACACAGCGCAAGCCCAGCCCACCAGCCCGACTCAGGCTGGTCCCATCTGCAGGGAAGTGCTTTCCCTTATTGGCCTTAACCCAGACAAATGGGAGCTTGAGTCTGTCTGGGGTCACCTCAAAGAGCCTGGGGAAGAAGCCCACAGGTTGAAGGGCACCACCAAGAGACAGGAGAGACTCTGAGCAAGAATGACAGCATTTGAGATCATGCTGCAAAAACCTGTAGCTCACTCTTTAATGTTTTCTTGTGGTTTTTCTTCAACTAAAATGTTTGCCTCTCACCTTCACTCATATGTAAGCCAACAACTCCCTCCCACCTTTCTGCCACTTATCACTAAGAGAATTCTAATAAATGTACTTTTTGCCATCTTTTACTCCTACTAACTGTCTGTATTTACCAGAAAAATCACCTCCTTTATTCAGGCAAACATTTCCACAACGAAAAAGAAATGGCTTTTACCAAATAACATCTTAGTTCTCTTAGAATTTAAAATACATTTTACTTCCGTTTTTTATGGATAAGTTGAAGGTATTTCTGTTTTAACTTTAAAATATGAATTGAGGATTATTTCAGTTTNATATATATATATATATATATATATATATATATATATAATTTAGGACAGGGTATGCTGGGTGCAGAGGGTCTCACTGTGTAGCTCAGATTGATAGTGATCCTCTTGTTTACAGCCTGTAGTATATATTTAAGAGAAACAAACAAACAAACAAACAAAAAAAGTAACAAGCAAGCTCCAAACAATGAACAAAAATATAAGTAAAACTTACTTTTGTTGAAAAGTCTAAATTCAGTCAAATTATGCCAATACCCAAATATATTAAGAATGATTTGAATGTATCCATAAGCAGTACTTTAAAAATTAACATACAAAGAGTTTCCATGGAAAATACTGCCCTAGATATTTGTTATTCATGTCAGTTTGGCCCTGATATATTAAACAAGTAGCTTAGTATAAATGAAAATTCTGCATGGATCTCAAAAGATATTTTAATACCCAGGCTTCCTGATGAGAGTTAGGTGTCTTCGACGATGTCTACAGTTCCATTTCCATGAAGTAAGCTGGCTATTTTAGTCTGTCTGTATGAGGATAGAGACCAAACACTGCGGCAAAAGTGGAAGAGAGAAAATTGACTTTCAGGCTCTCGCCAATACCTGTCAAAAATCCCTGTGGCTGGAGACGGGCTTTCCAGGCTTCTTTTCCCAGCAAGTGTTAAAAATACTCTCCTGAAAGTCCCTGGAGCTCACTCCAGTCAAATCATACTGGCAGACAACCCTCCTGCTTCAGAGGTTTCCTTCCGCATGGTGGCCACTAACGTAGTTTTCTTTCCCCACCAGCATATGTTCGGTATAAGTTTGTCTTTCTCTACTAAGAGCTCTTTTTTTTTTTTTTTTTTTTTTAAATGAGGTTTGTCTTTGTAGCACTTTTTACAATGAGACTACACTTGAATAGTTCCAAACTGTACCTACAGTATGAAGCTCATCCTCTGAAGGGGTTTCTTATTTCTACGTGGAATTTCCTATTTTGTAGTGTCCTGTAAATAAAGATTAAATTCCCCCTGTGCTAAAAAGTAAAAGCCCACCAAAAAATGTTTGCTAGAATTTTTAACCCAAAACAGTTTTTTTTTTTTTTTCCTAATCTACCAATTGAGTGACCTTTCTAAGGGAAACTGTAACAGTTGTGTTTTCAGTTAGGGTTGGACTTCCCACTCTTTGAAAAGCAGTTTCTTTAGAGAGGTGCAGCTATATGGTCCCACTGAGTCAGAACATGTTTTCCAATCTCATATTCATATTTGTACAGGCATTATTCCCAGGTCTTACCACCTATGTTACCCTCGTGGCATGTAGATTCAAGGGTTACAAATAATAACCATTACTAGGACTTCTTATTCTCTGGCACTGTAGACACTTTTTATATTTTTAATCCTCACTGCAGCCTCATGAATTACATGCTATGCTTGTGCCCATTTTACAGATGAGAAAGAGCAGTGCAGAGAAAAGGTATTTCCAGGAGTCTACAGCAACAAATAGCTGCTGAGCCTGGATCAAACAGTGATGCCGAACATCTTGACTGTTCACAGACGTCGTACCAAGTGCGGAGCATCAGGCCACTGCTGGGGAAGCGTGAGCTTCTTACCACACTAAGATTAGTAATCAAAGTCACCTGTGTTCACAGAGTAGCATCAGACCCAAGTGGGCCCTTCAGAAAAATTCAAAGCAATAAAATGGCTACCAGTAAGGAGTTATTATTTGACAGTGCTGACTCGGGAGCATGTCCCTACCCACCCCACACTCACTCGCGTGAGCTCACCTCCAGGCTACAGCTATCCATCTTGGCTGTCATTCCCTTAGTTAAAAGGTTTTATTTCCTCTTCTCTAAATACCAAAAGATGGGGCTCCTCTGAGGGTGGGAAGTCCTTTGTGAGAAGCCCTGTTCACCTTTCCTAGCTCTGTGCAAGCTTATTCTCCACCCAGCACATGTTCTCTACTTCCATTTTTTTTTTTTTTTTTGAAAGAAATATTCTTTCTCCTACCTTAGGAAAAAAAAAGTACGGCCTGCTTCTTTGGCAACAAACACTACCACACTACCACCCCGGTGCTTTCACCCACTGGCTGGGTCACTCTAATCTAAGCTGAGCACACATTTACGCCTACTTTGGTTCTTAGCTTGACTGAAGGACTTTCTTGATATTTCCTGATCCCAGTAGATTCCTCTTCTGTACACACAGCCGCATCTTGCTGTACTCCATACTGTAAACAACCATGGCCATGTCTTGCTCTTCTCCTTTTTACATTCCATAATCACTCGCTTAATATCTACTGCCACCTTTTGCTATAACTTTAGTATCCATCATAACTATGGTTTGCCACATTCCTGGGTCTACATAGTTATTGAATGAATGAATGGCCTTATGTTAACAAACTAAAACTGTGATACTTCTAAGAGATTGAGAGATGACAAATGGCCTAGAAAATATTGTAAAAGTTTGGCTAATTACTAGAGCACTGGAAAAGTTTACACAAGGATAATGACAACCAAAAACAGGTAATCTTATAAAAATAGCTAATATTTACCAACTGCTAACTAAGTACAAAACATTTTTCTAAGCACCATACAAAGTGGTTATTTGGGATATATATATATATATATATATATATATATATATATATATATTTCGTAGGGGCAGAGCTAGGACTTGCTCCAACACATTCTGAAGATTCAGAGCCCTATACTTGGTGCCAAGTCTCTATACTGTACATGATGCTGGGTAAAGAGAGAGGCCTTGCTACTCTCCTTGTGAGTCCCACAGGGGAATGATTTCAGGCTTCCTTTACACAAACGGTAGACTCTGTATTTGATTTGAGAAGGTCTATTCCTTGTCTTTATTTGCTCCAGGGGAAAATGGTTCACTATCATTCTATTTCAAGAGGCACGTAGGAAAATCCTGCAGAATAAACAGGAGCACTTCAAAGGATGTCTCTTAAACCTCTGTCCACAGAGATCACTTTCCCCTTTAAGCCAGTGGAGGAAGTTTGCTTGGCACTGCCTGGCTCTCTTTAATGTAAATTCCTTCCTTGGTTTCCTTTCTTTCTTGATCCACCTCGTGAGCCTTGGGAGCCCTGTCTTTGTACCCTCATGATCAAACCCGAGTTGCTTTAGATATCTGTCCTCGGGCTAAGCCTCCAGCAGGATGGACTCTGGAAGGCCTTGAAAGTGTGCCCATAAAGCAAAGCGATCGCGAAAGGGTGATGGCAAGTGAGCTGAAATATTCGGTGAAGCAATTAAGGACAAGTTGATGTATTCACCTTATATATATGGCAATGTAGGACCAAGAAGTTTTCTTGTATTAAGAGTTATACCATGGTCCCAAGAAATCAGTCATTTTTGTATAAAACACATTTATTATGCCCAGTTTTGGCTTCTTTGAAATCAGAGCAAAATGAGAGTTTAGGAGAGACCATACAATACTTCCATTTGCTTTCAGAACTGACTTTGTACCCCTGAAAAATGATGTTTTTACATTATCTAAGATTCCTGAAGTATTTAACTCATTTTTTCTTCCCCAACTCATATTTTATTAGTTTATGAAATATTTAATACAGTAATGTATTTTGATAGCAGGTGCCACAGGTAAAATAGGTTTGGAAATAATGTATCTTTCTAAGTGTAAGTATAATTGTTAAGAATAGAAGTAGTACTGTAGATGACCTAGAAAGAGGCCTCCTCAAAAAGTCCCCCAGCCCAAGAGACTCCAGGGGTTATTAAAGAAAAGTGGAGGGCATCATTATTCTGGTGTTTTGGTTGGAGATTAACTAAAGAGTTTTCATTGTGTTTGTTTGTTATTCACTGTGTTATCGCTTAGTCTCGTTGAAACTATTGTGTGCCTCAAAAGGAGAATCAAGGGCTAACCAATCAGCTCAATGGATTAAAGCACCTGCAAGCAGGCACAGGGGCCTGGGTTTGATCCTGGGGCCTACCTACTGGCCCGGGTCCTGGGGTGCACTGAGACAACTGTAATCCCAGCTCTTGAGAGGCTGTAAACAGGTGGATCACTACAAGTCCGATCTAGTAGCGAGAACCTTAACACCCTGTAGACCCTTCCCTAAAATAC
>NDGM011081125.1:0-11277 GCA_002564305.1 Octomys mimax | reverse complement strand
ATTCAGTGTTAATAAATCATGTAGAATATTTCCTGGTACATACTAACACTAATTGAGATATTATACTTTATTTTTCTATATTAATTGCGCAGTTTAATAACTTCCTGTTTGTCTGATAGAACTCGTTCTTTAAAATGTTATTAAAAATATGTAACATAATATTGCTGAACCATTTTAAAGGTAGCATTGAATTTATTTACATTTTGTATAACCAATTTGTAAGTACAGGTCTATTGCATATCCATAAAAAATGGATGAACATCTTGATAACTGAGGCATATTCTTACTTTCTGTCTCTTATTTACTTTTTTTTTTTTTTTTTTTTGCAGAACCAGGGATTGAACTCAGGCCCTTGCACTTGCCAGGCAAGCACTTATTCTACTGAGCCATCTCCCCAGCTTTCTCATTTATGTTTAATAAATTGTGTTGCTTAAATATAACACTGTATTAAAACAGCTACATGGCAAATGTTCATTAAATGAGCAGGCAGACATAATTTAACACTTCAAGTATGTGTGAGTAGTGTTGCCTGGAAAGGGTCAATTTATCAGAAAGCCAGAATCACATAGATAAACATAAAGAAATCGTCTTCTTGAAACATACTCTCAATATTTCAGCAAGACTAATGCTTTTCAAGTGAAATTCCTTTTATAATATATTTGTTGTCAAAATAACACTACATTATTGAGTGAAAAATTTTCGCAAAATAACCACTATCCTTTTGTTCCTTTGCTGAAACTTTCTGCTTTTCCCAAATCCTTCCTTTGAACTTTCAACAGAATTTTGTTCGTACTACTTTTACTGTGAAAAGTCTCATAGATTTGTTTGAGTGCCTCGTCACATATAATGTTCCTAAGTTGACAATGGGCAGATTCATTCAGTCAATCAAATACTCAATGACCTACTGTGTACAATGAACTAGGGATGTAAAGAGAGAGACAGTATTGCCTTTGATATTTTTATTGTTCAATGAGAAAGACAAAATACTCACATGACGTTCAAAATATTCTGGTATAACTGAAAGATGTGTGTGGAAGAAATAATAATGAGGAGATGCTGAAAGATCTACATGAATATAACTCAAGCTGAATCTCAGTGTTCTGCTGCAACCTGGACATTCCTTTGTTTACTTAACAAAAGAAAATCTCTGTTGAAATGAATTCAGGAGCTAGAAGTTATAGAGTTAGCAAAAACCTACATGGAGTGGAAAACAGTAAACAATTGTAAGTGCTGTCAGGATATTACTTGTGAAACTTTCGTTGACTTCTTAATCAAATGCTACTTTTAATTCTCTTCTTGTTTTTTCACAGTTAGCTTCACTGATTGCTGGTGGCCTCCAAGGTGAGAATTCTGCTGCTTCACTAAAGAGTACAGCAGGAGGGGAGCCCTGCTCACTATATCGAAGAACTTAAATAGATCATATAATTCTGGGATTTCTGAAAACCATTTGGATTTGTTTCTCCATGCCTCACCAACTCCAAAGGCATGGCAGATTTTAGTTCTCTTTCTTCACCTGAGCTTGGAAATACCAAAGATTTGGGTTTATTTGGGGACCTATTAATATTGGGCATTCTTTAATGTCCACAGAGAAGATAGTAATCTGCTTCCTTGAGTCAAAAGTGGGGCAGTGTCTCCAGACACCAAAAGGACAGATGCCCATCAAAGATTTTAACATGTCCTAGATGTCACAGCAAATGCGTTGCCAACCTAGCACAAATTATTGCCCCAAATCAGGATGTACTTGTACATGACTTTTGGATCTAAGAGCAAACTGAGAATGCATATTCTCTTGGTAGTAAATTATTAAGAATTTCAAAGTGAAGGTGGCAGAACATTAAGCTATCCATGGGACTCTGCTCAGCAAAGACTCTCTAATGTATTTGCAGAGGTGACACGTCCATGAGGCTAGCCCTAAATTACTATGTCTCCTTCTTACTGAGAGTGAGATTCCAGCACTATCCACAGGTCATTGGGGATGGAGGAAAAAGGCAGAATTTCTCATGACTTAGTCATTCCTAGGCATGTGTTAATACAGGTCTTCTTTAAATACTTGGCTGTACAGGGGCATTAAAGATAACTTTTAAAAATGCAAAGAAACAAATAATCATAACTTCCTAAAATGAGAGAGAAGTAATTAGAGGATATTTACAGGGACAGTTCCTTCCTTTTCTAAGGAAAGAAGGAAAAATCAAAACAAAACAAAAACAACCTCCTTCCTTGAGTAAGGAGAAAAAAGTAGTATAATGGTGATATATTAGTCAGTATAGCTAGAATAATGCTATAGAGAAGAATGCCCTTTAATAATGAGGCATAGTGGACATTCACTGCTTTCTTATCCAGTGTGGTTGCAAAAGACTCCCCCCAGGCAATTGACCTTTTTGTGGCCTACTTACCTTTTGGACTACTTACATATATGCTACTTACTTCAAAAGAGTATGGAAGGAAACCTATAAAGTCATTATCAGAGGAATGATTACATACATGAGTCTCTTACCCTTAAACCTATGTTCACTATTTCTATAGTGATAAACTAGTTTCATGGTACCATGTTCAGTATTAGAGTTTAGTTTCTACACTCAATAATTATATTTTCATTCCACCTGTAAGAAAGCTACCCTACTATTTTCTTGTTTTGTTTTGCAATTCTGGGGCTGAAACTCAGGGACTTATACGTGGTAGACATGAATTCTACCCCATCCCAAATCTCCTACTTAATTTTAATATCAAAATACATTTTTATTTCTCATGGCAATAGGCAGTGAAATTTTGCATTAGGCACACTACACCTATATCACATATGCATTTGCAGGCTGCAGACTCTCCTTTCTTTGCTAAACCAAAATCAATGCAAAAGCCAGATGATATATTTCATTTCAATCAAGAGTTTCATAGAGCCTCAGAGACATAAACAGGATTTATGGCTCTTTAGAAGCTATAGTGTATAAAAACAAAATTACTTCAAAAACTGTATTTTCTTGAAGTTAAATGCAAATCAAATAGCTCTTAATCTACTCAGAATTTATCCAGTGACTCTTGCCATAGTGTCTAGAAATTTACTACGATTATCATTTATATAGCACTAGTTTCTGTTTTGTTTTTCTTTTTTAATAATCACTCCACTCAATCATTTTTAATCTACTTCACGAGCTGTGACAGGCCAACCAAACCCATTTTACAGGTGTAGATAATGTTAGGATTTCAAGTATCCATGGTGTCATATGAATCTGAGTTCTTACTGTAATAAACCCAGTTGCCTGAAAACCTGTGGATCACTATTTTGTGCAGTATAATATGCTCCTGCTGAGTCCTGAGTCAGAGTTTGCAGCCTCAGCACTTCACAGATTTTTCATTAGAACCCAGCTAGTACTTGTTAGTGGAATATCCTTTGTAGGTTTATTTACTTTTTTTTGGTTTTGGAAAGTTTAGGAAGTAGCTAGTCTAAGTTAGGATAGCTATACAACTACTTTCTCTTAGTTCAGTGAGAAGAAAGATTTGTACTAATAGTGTTTAGACAAGATATCAGTTCTGCATCTTGTANTATGAATAACTACTATGAAGACAATATGTAATGTATTAATTATTGTAACTATCCTACTAACCTGTTTTGATACTGTTTCACTCCAATTTCTTTATCAATAAAATTAATTTAAAAAGTAGAAGTAGCTAATCTAAGAGCATTATTCAGTTCTTATGCTGTCCTGTAAGACATCTGCAGACCACCAGCATTCCTGCATCATAAGGAGCTGCTATACTGGGTACACCTATCTCCAATGTTCTCAATTTTGTTCCTCTGAAAGCCCTAAAATCCTTCCGACACTGCCCTCTACCTTCTAAGGCTTTATTAATGCAGTAATTCATCAAATTAAATTACATAACTGTGGGAGATACAGCATATTTAGGGCCCAAACTATAAAATCAACTCAATTTGGGATTTTTTTCTGACTATATCTGAAATTAATGTTTTTTTACAATTCTCAAGTGCTCTAGAAACATAACCTCTACAAAAGTTGGGGGTCCACTGGACTGGTAAAAAAGATTGGGTAGAAAGTTCAAAAAACAAAACTTCAGGATTTATAGTTTTCCCATTTCATATCAGTCATCTCAACCCATTTACTTTCACTGATCCTCACGTGAAAACAATTTTTTCTTTTGGCAGATGAACATCCTTCACCAGTGGCAGATCAGCTGAGGTTTCTGAATAGACAAAGCCATTTTCAAATTATATGATTCACAGAGAGTTGACTTCCCTCTCTCCCTCCCTCCCTCCCTCCCTCTTTCCTTTCCTCTTTCCCCTCCCAATGGTTTGCATTCATTGGTATGGATTGGCATCATGGTGTAATGAGATTTCATGGCATGTGGAGGTCAAGGCAACAGTGATTCCAGCAGGGGACAATCTCTTATTGCATTTCTTATAGATTACACATATGGCCATGGAAGCTTCATTGACAAATGTGTGATCTCTCACAGTTGATTCTGGACACATGGAGATGACGGCAATCCATCACTAGTGCTATCCTGTCACTGTAGTTGAGAAAACAATCCAAAGTATAACATCAACATCAAGTTTAATCTTTCTCAAGATACATCCATTTATGTTAATAAATGGGCACAGGTACAATTACTTATATTTAAAGTGTTTTAAAAGCACTTTTCCAATCCAACTCCTTTAAAAGCTTCAGTTGAGAAATGCTATCGATGTACAAGAGAATAAGAGAATTCAACATAAATTTAGAATTAGAGAATGAAAACCAGAATTTGTTCAAATTCGTTATGACTTACTTTGTGTCATCTTGCTTAAGAAGTCTTTACAGTTATTTCTAGATACAGCCAGACGCTTCCTGTTTTGTTTCCCTCCTGGAGTACTTTGAACTCAGCTGGAATTATCACATGTAGTATGCTGTGTGACATTTATTTATTTAAACAACTGCTTCTAATAACAGAATGTAAACTTGACAGGGAGACATGGTGTGTTTTATCTTCATAACCCTAGTGCTTTGCATAAAGCAGTGTTCAAAATGGTTATCAATGTACTTTTATTATTAAGCATAAGTCATTTAAATTTGGGATTTATAAATTGTCACAGATAACTTCTAAAGCTACTTACAATCAATGACAAAATCATTATATTGGCTAGACTATAACATATTTTATGTAAGCCAACCACAAACCCATCCAGTTTCCCAGTATTTGGAACAGGATGAGAAAATCTCATTAAATAAACTAGAATTTTGACAACTACACCATAATTCCCAGCAGACTTTGAAGCAAGCCTTCTCTCCCAAATATACTAAGTCCAACAATGTCTATTTGCATTGGACTCCCATAGCAGGATTGCTCTTGGTTTCTAGCAGAAATATGGCTAAGTAACATGGATTTTCCTGAACCGTGGAATTAAGCTGACCTGGGTAATAAAGCAGTAGATGGTGATGGCTCAGATATAATTGTCACAGTTTCAAAGATGCCTCCAGTGAATCTTTAGGGAACTCTTCTTTGTCTCCTTTTCCACATCTCATCTGGGTTTGAACTGATAAATTGAAAATTAAGTTAAGCTGCATTTTAATCATTATTTTTTCCTTCCTTCTTGTATAGCTTTGTCCCTTGCTTATTGAGAACTCTAAGAGATTGGACTGATGTTTATGTCTTAATTTAATTAAGATTTAAATGGCAATCTGCTTACTTCATCTTCCTTTCAATTTGCATCAGTAAGCACCCGCCAGAAGAATATTCAGAAGCCTTTTGATTGGAAGTTTATTTTAGTAATTATCACATCAACCTCAGCCTTCCTCGGTTCTCTTTTTGATAAGTTCTCCTATAACATAGCCACTATATGTTAAATTGCCTTTAATTTTAAGAGTTAACACAAACCTAAAATTTTTTGGAGGACAACAAAATGCATTGTCATTGTAAGCTATTTAAATTCAGAAAATTAAATATATGAAAAAATATCACATGTACAACCAAACATCCAATTTATTTGTGACTTTTTAGTGATATCATGCCACATTGTCAGCAGTTGATCTTCCAAATCATCCTGGAAATTTTCTGGTCCAGCAGAAGAGCTTCCAGGACAAGCTAGCTCTTGCCACCCAATCAACAATCTTCATGGTAAAAAGTGCTTATCTTACTACTCCTGAAGAATTTTGAGTTATAACTTGACTTATTCAGGCTTATCTCATAATAACTTATATTCTCTTGTCTCCCTCTGAGGAAGAAAAAAACAACAACAGAAGCAACAACAAAAACCCTTGCTCCTTTCCCCACCACTTAAACTCCTAGATGAGCACCACCATCTGTTTCCTTGTTTCTGCTACAGGGGTGGTGAATGTGTGTCCTAAAAATCATAAGTGTTGTCCCTCTGGTGGCCCCTTGAGCTTTACTCTATAGTCCTGGTCGAGCAGTTACCTCTGGACTTCATTACCAAGTTCCTCTTGTCCTCTGGCTTGTTTTAGATTCAGCCAATTTAGAGCACTTGTAGTAATCAGAGATGGGAAGAGAGTTCAGGTATATTTTGAGAGCCTCAGCTTCAGCACTTCAGAGACATAGATTGGCAATGGATCAATTAACTGCCAAAGGCCATAACTCAGGTCTTGTGACCCTCTTGTCATATCTCAGACTTCCTGCACTTCCCAAACCATGACTAGACCTGGGATATGTCAGTTACCACTCTCAGATTTTCTTTATCCACTTTGTAACCAATCTCTTTATTATACTTTCCTCATTGACCAGTTTGAGTCGTGATCTTTTTCCCACCCAGACTCTGATTCACATATGATTCCTTCTCATATCTTTAAATCATTAGCTGATCATAGAGTGATAAAAAGATACCTGAAGACACACAATGGCTTATCTCTATTTGGAAGTATTATGGTTAATATTTCTTTCAATTATTATCATTTCCACATATTAAAAACATCTTACTTTCATAAAAAGAAAAGGCCAATATGGGTAGTGAACCAGTGAAGTCATGTGGTTCAATGCCAGCTTTTCTCTATATGTTTCTTACCGATACTTTTTTTCAGACCTAGTGAAAACCTCTTTCTATTTCTCTGAGAACTTTCTAGCCATCCTAGCACACCCAGACTACCCTTCTCATTCTCTCACTAGCTGAGTTCTTACTTCATTGAAGAAAAGTAAGGGCAGCTGATATAAATTCCTTTAGTTTCTTTTGTTTTGGCCTGAACAGCCCCCGCTGAGGGTGGGGCTGGTGTGGCATGTGGTGCCTGGGATTGAACCGTGGTCCCCTCTGTCTGCTGAAGCTTGCCTGAGCAAGCACTTTAGACCACTGCGCTGTCTCATTGGCCCCCCTTTAGTTTCTTTTCTAATTTTTTTGAAAATGCTATAGTTTCAGTATCATTATATTTTTCCTGTCTCCAAGATTTTGAATGGCATTTTTCTTTCCGAGATCTACACATGCGCCTGAGCCCCTAAGTCTTTCTCCTCTTAGCCTCCAGAAGACTCATTTTCATGAACTACCCTTTTAGTCTCTTTCATCTTTAGTCTTTACCTTCTCTAAGGAGAAGGTATTTTCTTTATAGCCTTAGAATATCCTGCATTCTCTGACATTAGCTTTCAAAGGAATGTGCCTATCTTCTAGCCACTTCGCTTTTTCCTCCGCTTTATGCCATCCATTCCTATCTTATTCTCTCCTCCAAAGCTGTGCTGTCATAGAGCACCAGTGTTTCTATATTTATCAAAGAAAAATGGCTTGCCTATCACTTGATTCAGACTCTGTAGCGGCTGAGGGTTTGAATATCTTTGTGTTTTCCTAAATTCTTTTTCTTTGGCACCATAAAAATTACTGATACCTTGTGTTTTAATTTCTTTCTGGTGTTCCTTCCCTGGCTCCTCTTCATTACTTCTCATTCATGATAAACCTCACAGTTTGCTCTGAACCCTCTTGTTCTCTGGTTGGACACACTGTTAAAGCTTAAAATAATATTCTTCAGCTTAATGACCATGAGGTACCTTTTTACCTTTCTGGATCTCAACACTTACACGTTCTCATTTACTTCTTTCTATCTCAATAGTGGGGATGTGACATTTGGTGCCATTATTTCCCTGATGACTTTCCCTTAGGGCTTCTTAGAGAGCTTTTCAATACTTTATTAAATTAAGTGCACACTAGAGGTTATTGCTGCTTATCCATCCATGAGTAATTCATAACCCTTAACCTCTGGATATATTTGTAGTCTTTCCTAAGTTTAAAGCTCAAATTTTTCTAAACTGACATATATCACATGATCCTCCTTCTTAAATATATCCAAATGTCATCTTTTTCTTTAGAATAAACTCTAAAGTTGATAGTTGGCAATGAAAAAGGAGTTCATACCATCCTTTGTATTGCTCAAAGTTGTATCTGATTGCTTGTTTGCTTTATTTCGCATTAGTGGGAACTAAACCTTGTCCCTTTGTACCAAGGAACATATCTAGCCATTTTTCAACATTTTTATGACAGATTCTCATGAAGCCTTCAAGTTCATTAGCTAAGTTTAAATTGTGATTTTGATGTCTCTGATCCCAGAGTTCTGGGATTGTAGGAGAGTCTCACCATACCTCTTGCCATGACATTCATGTTTTACTCAATATTTGCTCAATATTTGGCAGTTTCTGAATATATCATGCATTAATATGTTTTTCAGGCTATGCCCAAAAAAATGCCCTTTCCACCTCTTTGCTACTGAAGTTCTACTCATTTCCAGTTGTCCAAAGAAAATATCATTAGTGAGGATTAAATGCTGCCTTTCCCATACTACAATAACATCTTGTTTGGCAACCATGTTTACCACATGTTCATGATAGCTGTTTTTCATCAACACATAAGCCAAAATTTATATGTACTTTAATGAAAACTAAAAATATGATTTGAGGTTCGTATTATAGTCAAGCTCCAAAATGGAGATTAAAAAACCCTTAAAAGTGTCCAGAATTAAAATGAGATATTACTTAGTTTATTTCATCAACAATGAAATGTTTTGAGGCATGGGTGTGATAACAGATAGTGAATTTGGAAATCTTTTGTTTTCTCTTTCCACATAATTACTCAAAACCTGTAGTCATATGTATTTCTCCTCTGCTTTCTTCTAAAATTTTTGTTTACTCTCTCAAATTTATAGGAAGTTACTTCATCCCACAAAGTACAAGTATGAATGTCAAGAATGTGTCAAGCTATATTGTGCCAAGTTAAAAATTAAGTGTCTACATGAATTTATTACAATCTAATACACTCTCATTTTATAATATTTCAATGATTATAAAGTCTTCATAATCATTAATTGCTTTGATTATATTGCTATGAACTACAGAGAAGCATTACTTTCCCTGATTTATGTATAAATAAAACAAAGAAAACATAGTTTTAGTAATTTGCTAAGATTGTTATTGAAAGAGGTACAAATCAAATCATGCCCCCATTTCCAAACTGGGTTGCTATTTGCTTTGTCCTAAAATGGCTTTCTTCATATTGTGCTCCCACATTGCCAAGTAGCTTTTGATTTAAAAATATTTCAATTTAGCCACTAATTATACTGATATTTCCAAGGACAAAAATTAAAGCATGGTAGAAAACCGCTGAACCTCTAGAGTTTCTGGATTATATGAGAATCACTTTTCTTGGGTGGTCAAGTTTTTAAGAGCGGACTCCCCCTATGTTTGGTCCTAAAGTGAAAAAATTTGGTTCAAAATTATATATATATATATATATATATATATATATATATATATATACATATATTTTTTTTTACTTAAAAGCAAATGTGACCATAGAAAACTAAAAAAGTGTAGATTGCACATACTTAATGGATGTTATTCCCTCAAGGCTGAGTATCTATTAATAGTATTATTAAACCTAGAAAACCCTTTGTGATAAACTTAATTTCAACCCTCAGTATGAGCTTGTAATTTTCTAAAAAAATGGAAAACAGTATATAATTCATTCTTTATTGTTCAAACAGTGCTTGATCTCATTTGCCTGGCCATGCAAACTTATAGGATAAGGTCACGTACCTTAAAGTAGATGGGTCAATAGAGCAAGCCAATGGTGGACAGCCAAGTATATTTCAGTATTCTTGAAACTGAAAGGAAATTACCAAGAAAAAATAATCTGCTCTAGATTGTTCAAGGCTGGTCCAACACGTGAAACCCACCCACTTGATGGCCTCAAGCCTAGAAAAGTGAGGTACCTGACTCACAGAAGCCAAAAATTCAAGAATAGGAAAGGCAGGTAAGTGCTGTAAAAAGAGCTTCACTCTTCCAGGACAGATGGCCCCCACCATTGCCAAATGGCTCACCAGGTCTGACAAAGGAGACCATGATCAAGCAGATGAAGGCTGAAATGAAGGTCCCAAACAGTACAGGAAAGGGAGCAGGCAAGCAGAAGTAGGCAATTGATGGAAAAATCACTGTTGTCCCAGGCTGGCAGCACGTCCCTTGGACATCTGTCTTCCTAGGGCTTTTGGATGTCCTCAGCTTTGGCAAATGAGATCAGGTGCTCTGACAGACAACACAGTGAGTTCCTGCTGGGGCGGAGGTTGAGTCAGTGTGTTTTGTCAGTTATTCCACCCCAGTGATGGATGGGATAGTGAGAAAGTCACAACTTCCCTGCTCTGATAAAGTTTGCTTCCTCTGAATTGAGAGCTATTCTCACAAACAAAAGTGAATGGCATTCAAGAGTTACACAAGGGCTGAGGAAAAGAGGAGCTGTTGAAGTAGAGCTGACAGTTTGTAATTAGAACGGTCCTCCTAATAATGATCAATGTATATTAATTATTTTTACTTTTATGATCAGACTCTCTTCCTGAGATAGATTATTTTTCAGTTTTGTTTTGTAGTTTTAGACACTAATGTAGAATTTCAACCTGATGGGCTTTAGGATCCATCCTGGTGTTTGGCAGCATAAACTTCTAGGTGCTTGGGTAGCCACAGGTGCAGAGCCTAAGGACACAGGTGAACTTCCTCACTTTGTTGTCTCTGCCTCCTTCTGTGTTTCCCAGATAATGTGAATTAAGAAGCTTTGTTCTGCCACATTCTTCTGCCATGATGTCCTTGCCTTGGAATGAATTGGTCAGAAGCTGATGCTGAGTGCATTAAGCATCTCTTTGCAGTGATGGTTGGAAGGCACAGTCTCTCAGCAGTGATGAAGCTGACTAATGCTGTATTCCCTTTTTAAGATCTCACATCATGTTAATGCTCTGAACAATTCTGTAAACAGAAAATATTTCACAATTGATCTCTTTAAAAAATAAAATCTTGTAATATAGAAACCCTTGTTGAATACCTATT
>NDGM011081110.1:0-12221 GCA_002564305.1 Octomys mimax | reverse complement strand
AACGGCCTTTACATGTTAAATGATCTTTGTGTGCTTTTATGGTTGATTGCATCACCATCTAACCTAAAGTTTCAACTGGCTTAATTATCCCAGTTTCATATTGTCGGCAATTTCCAGAAAGTGGTGAGAGGTAAATGGCCGTAATTCATGAGGAAAGTAGCAGGATAAATTATTTTTTGTTTAAGCTGTAAGGGGAGATAGGTTGGTTATTTGATTATTAGCTAATCATTACTGCAAGTGTTACAGATTGAGATTTCTATAAAGTCCTAAAGAATGTATGCTATGTGAATGCTTTTCCAATTGTGTTTTGCTAAAAATAATGTAAGCTGGTAGTATGGTGGAAAAATGACCACTCATCACCTGATTACTCAGTTAATCATCTGGGCAGAATAAGCAGGAAAGACAAGGACTGCTGATGCTATTCATTGTATTCAAGAGCTGCGTGGGATTTCATAGTTCTGAACAGTCTGGTGGGTGAAAATAGACTGAAAGCCTTGACTTGGAGCTGGAAGACCCATGTTTCAGACTCTGATGTTTCGTGGGAAGAATGGGCAGTCCAATTAAACTTGCTGAGTCCTGACACATTAGCCTGCTTTTCTAGAGATGGAATAATAACTGCCTTATTTATTTCTTAGAGGATTTGTGAGGTCACACTGACTGTTTTTTTAAGTTCTTCAAATTGTAATTCTGTTACTACCATCAGAGCAAGCATTAAAATGCTTTGGCCGTAAAGATTAGGTTCAAAAGTTCCCACAAGGCAGGAACACTTCAGAAGCCTCCAGCAAGTGGAAGAGTTGCTGGGTGAGTGAAGTGTCCTGATACTGGGAGTATTTAAGCCCAAACTGTAAAACCATCATTGTGCTGAAGATCAGAAAGAGAGATTTAACAATTGAACACATGCTTGTTTTCTGAGAGTGTTGTTCTCTCTGATTCTGTATTTAGATTCCTTTAAGCACTGACTTGTTATGTGGGTGTGTGTATACCACATTCATTTTTAGAGGTATGTTTGCCTTTTTTAGAAAAAGATATGGTTAAACCAATTGTATCACTTTGTGATACAATTTCAAGTTCTATAACCAGGCATTTGAGAAATGTGAAGAATTGTGATTTTAAAAAAAGCCCCTGGGCTAGCCTCAAACTATTCTCCTTTCCTGTAATTGTTTCTTGTATTTATAACTGTAAATTTCTGGAGTTTTTTCTCTAACAAACTCATAGAGTAAAAGAGCAGGATAAAGAAGGATGCATGTGTGAATCAGTATGCTAAATGTTAACCTGGTTCTAAAAATTTTTTTCTGGAAATAAGATACTTGTTCCTATAAAACATTTTTGTTCCAAAACACTTGATTTATATACTATAATTGAAACCCCCAAACAGAATAGAATTTTTATATTTTGCTAGAGCGCAGGATTATGTTTCTTTACAATAAGGACATTTTTCTCTAAAAGTTTTTCTTTTCCCACAATCTGTATAATAATGTGTCTAGTACAGGTTGTACAGGGTCTCACTACATAGATCGGACTCGTAGTGATCCTCCTGTTTTCAGCCTCTCAAGCACTGGGATTACAGGTGTGTGCCACCATACCCAGTCTCATTTACTGTCTCAGTGCAGCCTGGGGTTGGGGCTCACACGGCAGTCTGGGCATCGAACCCCAGTCCCTGTGTCTGCCTAAGCAGGCGCTTTAATCCACTGAACTATCACACTGGCCCTGTCATTGTCTTCTAATATCTGATACTTGCGGAGCCTTCCGTGGAGATTGCTGGCCAAGAGTTTCAAACTGGAACTCTTGGGGGCTTTTGTGGGGCAGGTCATCATTGGTTTAGCACATGTATTTATAAGTACATCTACCTGGAATAACATGCTGTGGGAAACCACTCAGGCCCTTTCAAAGCTCAGGGGCATCTAAGGACCCTGAGGACATGACCCAGCGTATACACAGTAGGATACAGTAATGTAACCATGATCATATATTAGCACAGGTAAGCATACATATGCTGGTTATGACACTGTATAAGAATGTAAATATGAGATAACAACCTGTGTAAGAATTATACAGTAAAGACACAGGCTGCTCTTGTGCTTTTGGACTCTAGTATTCTGCTTTGCTCCATGATGTCTGCTATTGTTGCTGATGTCTTGCACATGTGCATTCTTTCGCCTTGGGACCTCACTCAGAATCTCCCTTGGGCTCCTGAGCAGGCTGACATTTGCATCAAGGGGGGCAAAAGGACAGGCGGAGAGATGGGCTTGGAAGTGCAGCGCAGCTCTTCTGCAGGTTTGTTCCAGAAAGATAGATGCCTTGGATGGCTGCCCTGATCATGAGGGCATCGCCACCCTGTCACCATGTTCTTCCTGAGCATAGATGCAGAGTCTCTTTTTAGAAAAGGATATTATAACTATGAAAAGTTAATTTGCTTGCCTTGTCATTCACACCAAGCTGCTCTAGTGTTAGGCTGCTCCCGTGGCTTGCTGAGATACTTCTTTTACAATCCCTTGGTTTTTTTGTTTTGGATTTTTTTTCCCCCTTTTTGGTTATAGTTGGGATTAAACATAGGACCTCGCATATGTTAAGTGCTGTACTTGCTGAACTACACCCTCAACCCCTCTTTAAAATCTTATTTTGTGACAGGGATTTGCTAGGCTGCTCGGGCTGCCTTTATGCTTTGAGTAGTTACAATTATAGGCATGAACCACTACAGTGGGCTCTCTCATGCCTTTTGAAGGTGTCCCTAGGATTAGTGGGCTGTTCTTTCATAAATAACACAGTGTATGTTTAGAATGATGGACAATAGGAGGTGGTGATGGTTGCACTACAATATGAATGTGCCTGCTGCTCCTAGCTTTTGTATTTAAAAATAGTCGAAGCAGCAACTCTTATGTGTATTTTACCACAGTTAAACTAAAAATTAAGAATAGTGGTACCTGTGACATGATGGGCCCTGTGGTAAGAAGCCCCAGCACTTGCTCTAGGTTGGATGCACACTGGCAGAGTCCAGGGGAGGTATTCCTGCAGAGATGCTGCAGCTGGGCCATCGGCCTGGCATGAAAGAGATGCTGTGCCCAGCTGGACAGTCTGACTCTACTGCTTTGGTTGCTCACACCCATCCCTTACCTCCTCTTGCTGCCAGGTTCTCCAGAGAACTGGGAAAGTGGCAAGTGACAATACAGAAGATGCGTCAGCCACTTGTGTACTCATGCCTTCATGGTCTCTCATGCCGGTGAGACCAGCAGGCACTTAAAAGTAAATTTTAAATAGCAAGATTTTTCTTTGTTAGTGCTGAAAAGGTTGTTTCTCCAGACACAGAACTTATACGGTGCTTTCATTATCCTGTACTTTTTTTGAGTAGAGATGGTAGAAGTAAGCCCATGATTGGCCTGTGGAAACTGATGGTGATTTCTTGTGCTCCTTCCCATACCTGGTAGTAGGTGGGAGTATCTAAGGAAGAGGAGAAACCTCAGGTTAAGAAGTATGTCACATTTTTCTAGAACATCAATTTTAGTGAAAGATTTTGACAAAAACAATATAGATACAGTTGTGCTGAGGTCATAGTCCACAATGGAAAATTCACTAACTTCCTTATAAACTTTATTGAAGTAAAACATATCTAGAAAAAACATTCACTATAAACCTAACACGGTATTGTCACAACGGAAACACCCCTGTCATTAGCACCTAATTGAGAAGCGACCAACTTGTTGGAGGTTGTCTTTGCCTTTGCAGATGTTGTCCCCTTCTCAAGATGGATGGTGTCCCGACTTCTAACACCACTGTTGACCTTTGCCTATTTCTGAAGTTTGCATCAGAGGAATAATTTAGTATATATGTTTGTGTTTCCATTACAGTTGTGATTTATCCTTGTTCTGTGTAGTGTTGATTAATTTATTTATTTATTGCTTTCTTACTTACCAAGAGCTAATCAGACCCTCAGTTGTGCCTGCTCAAGGGATTATGGCAAGGGATAAAGAAAAAGAGACAAATTTCAGGGTACTAGCAGGACCAGGGAGGAGTTAGCCTCTAGCGGACTGGTTTGGCTACCTTTGTGGTTGGCTGGCTTTTATTGGTTCGCAAAAAAGCACAGGGTAGCACCCAGTTCATGGAACAGTAACTATAGAAAATGGGTGGGTGAGGATTAAGTTAATGAGGAAGCAGATTTTCTCTAAACTCAAATGTCTGTGTTATGACGACTGTCCTCAGCAGATGCTATTTTATTTCAGGAGTGCTGGGTTATTACTGTTCCACCCATAGCCAGAGGCACATGGCCTTCTGTATACCTCTATATTGCAGAAACAAGGCCACACTGACCTCAGGACTGCCGGGGCTTAAGTCATGTAGTCAGGCTCCCGTAATCTATCACATATCCTAGTCCCCAACAATTACTGTATTATAATGTAAATATGTTAAAGCTCATCCTTGATAGCATTAGTGGCCATGGAGTTATTCCTGATTCTTAGAGATTAAAAAGCTACTTTGAATACTGTTATTCCTGTCCTTTGGGAATATTTCTAGGAGTATTATTGCTATGGCACAGAGGTTGTCCACAGCTTTAGTAACTTCTAAGTTGTTTTCCAAAAAGTTTCACCTCTTTATGTGTCAGGAATGACATATCAGAATCCACTATCCCAAATCCTTATCAGTGCTGTTTCTCTTTTTCACCCCCTACTCTTCCCTTTGCTTATGGTTTATGTGATGGGATATCATTGTTTATAATTTTCTTTTTTTATTGACTAAATTTGAGCATTTTGTCAAGTTCATGTTTAGTATAAGCTAAAGCATCAGCTAGAAATTCTGATGGGTGAATAGTAAGAATCTAACTTCTTTTGCCATTAGGGGACTTAGGTAGAAAACTTTGCCCTAAAAATTTTGGGGGCAATTATTTGCCCTCACCAAAATATATTATCTTTGCCAATCCTGGCATATGATAATAACATATATGAAACCCACAGGGATGGCATGGGGCCTTGAGGAAAGTCTATTACCAAAATGTACAGGAATTTGAGACATATTTATGAGAAGATATCAAGTGCTGATCTATTCCTTTCACCTGTAGAATTTCTGGCAGGATTTAGTTGAACAGAAACTGGATCCTTGGCATTGGAAACTCTGGCCCAGACTTTAACCTGAAGGAGTGGACTGACTTGGGGTAAAGGAGTACCCCACATTCTCTATAATTCTATTATTGTCCATACTTTTATATTAGAACTCCGATTCCTTGACTTCTCCTGCACACAAAGGAAGATCAAATATGGTGAGTCCATTGCAGGATGCCTTGTGTGCTAATATGACTTTTCCTTCAATTCAGGTTATGTGTCTTTCATGGGAAAATCTTGCCCAGGGAGTGTGCTGAGTGGCAGCCAACAGACCAGTGAAGTAGCCCTGAGGAAGTTAAGAGACTAGTGCAGGGAGCCTTGGGTTGCAGCAGGTGAGCTGCAGTGCATTCGTTCCAGCCTGCTACTCAGCTGCACCTCCCTTGAGTCTTTGTCTCCTAAAGTGCCTTTCAGAAAACACAAATCTCTCTCCACAGTTGCCTCTGTTCAAAATAGATTAAACTTTCAAGTGTATTTAAGAAATTATAATTACACAGATTTTTTTTATTTATAAAACTTTTAGTGTATTTAGAAGCGGTAAGCACTTTGCATCTTTAGGTTATGAATGGGCCACATGTGACTCTTGAAGTGGTGTTACCACTGAGCCCTTTCACTTGATTTTCTTGGTTGGATCACCTGCTACTATCTTTTGTAGGCAGGAGATAAATGACTGGAAGGGGGAGGCCACTTGAGTTAACAAGCTTATTTCTCCTGCAGTAAAATTTCTTAGCTGTAATCAGAGAGTGAAGAAGCAAGGATCTCTGATTTCTGTAACTCTGCTTATGTGCAAAGGTATGGTGTGTTATGCACATTAAAATATGCATCCCGGGAGCACACAGACTTTAATTTTCAGTCTAGGAAAACCAATACAACAGACTGATTACAGGAATTTTAGCCACTGATATAGTGTTGTCATTTTTGGTTACTTTACCAAGATAAATTAACCAAAACATAACCCAACTTCCACTTATTGTCCTATTTATTTTTCCTTAAAAGGGAGGACATTGTAACAGGGTAAATCTCAAAGTGAAGAGTAGTCATTCCACCTAATAAAGATATGAAAAGACAGCAGGGAATAGTGGTACATGCCTGTAATTCTAGTACCGAGGGAGTTTGAGGCAATGAGAATTGTAAGTTTCAGCTCTGCCTGGTCAATTTAGCAAGACCCCGTCTCAAAAATGAAAAATTAAAAAAATTTGAAAAATCTTAGCTAACTATCCTTTAGACAAAGGACATCTATCTAGAGCATATAAACATTTTTTTAAAAAATCAGACCCCCAAAATTTAAAGACCCAATCCAAAACATGCATCTGTGATGAATATACACTTCTCAGATGAAGGAATACAAATGGCGAATAAATATATGAAAACGTGTTTAACATCATTGGTAATCCAAGAAATTGCAAATTAAAACAATACTGAGATTCTGCCTCACCCCAAAATGAATGGCTATTATCAAGAAATCAACCAGTAACAAATGCTGGAGAAGCTGTGGGGAAAGAGGAACCCTTCTCTATTGTTGGTGAAAGTGTAAACTGGTATAACCACTGTGGAAATCATTGTGGAGATTCCTCAAAAAAAAAAAACTAAGATTAAAAGTCTCATTTGACACAGCTATTCCCCTTCTGGGTATTTTCCCAGAAGAATTAAAAATATCATACCAGAGCAATATATGTGTACCCATGTTTATAGCAGTACAGTTTGTCATAGTTAAATCTAGGTAACAAACCAAATGCCCAATAACCAAGGAATGGATTAAAAAGATGTGATATTTTTATATGATGGAGTGCTACTCAACTATAAAGATAAACTAAAGGCTTTTATAGGTAAATGGGTGCATCTAGAGACCATACTCATAAGTGAAATAAACCAGACTCACATATGTAAACATTATATTGTCTCCCTAGTGTAAGAAACCAAAAGAGTAAATCAGATCCAAAAGGTACAATAGATACTGTGAAAGGGAAAGAAACTGCTCAAAAGGAAAGAACAACTAGGGTAGGGAAAAGGAGAAAAGAGAGAAGATAATTAGACTACTAATTTCTATCAGTTCATTGAAAGGAACAGTTAGATGTTTATATTGTTTAATCAATCTTACCTGCCTATATCTGGTAATCTGAGCAACTACTTTGAAGATAAAAATATGCAATATAATAATCAGTGTTAATTTCCTATCTTGTTTTGAAATTCTGTAGTTTTAATTGTTTTTTATTATCTTTAACATAAAAAATAAAAATAAAAAGCTTGGGACGTTGCTCATTGTAAAGGCTCTCAGTTAATCTCCAGCAATTTTCCCATCCCATACACAGACATGAAAAGGGAATATATTTAAAAATTTCTGCAGATGAAGACAAATTACCCACATTTTACTTCATGGTATTTTTTTTGTACTCAAAATTTTTTTTTTAATTTTGTTAAAATATGCATCTAATTTTGGCAAACTGTGAAGAATGGCATTTACCATAGTATTTTTAAAATATAGAAATTTATTCACATTTAACACAAAGTAAATGAGTAGTTTTCTAACAGGCATGGTCAAGCCAGCCAGCATCGCTTCACTTGGAAGTATTTTGAAAAACTTTACATGAGGAGCCTTTGCCTACTTATCTGGTTTTTCATGAAGGACCAGAAGTCAGTGCAGGTGATGGTTCCCTGCTATGGAGAAATTGTGTAGAGTTCAAGTTAGACCTGCTCAAATCTAGTTTGCAACAGAAGGGTGTTGTGGCCTACTGAAGATGATTTCTTGACCAGCTTTTGGAATGGTGTTATCTGGACTATTTATTGGAAACATCTTCATTCATTTCCTGGGATATAACAAGCCTAGAAAAGGAGCAGATACCTGGTATGTCCTGGAAAATGCTGAATTTTGAAAGCGAGGATGATGATGGCCTTATAGATGTCTTTTGCATCAGTATATACTGGTTGGATCGATCACCTATATGCTTGCTGTTTTCTTTATTTCCTTGTTGAAGAAGGCTGTTAACATCCAAGTAAATGAATCCCTGAACTAGTTTGTTGCAATCTTGATCCATATTTATCAAATCTGAATGGAAAGATAGAGGTGACCTTTTGTTTAGAATTACTTTTTTCCTTCATTTTATTTTTATTCTTTTTCTACCCTTTCCTTTTTTCCCTCTCAGTGAAGTTCATATCTTTTTGTGGCCATTGATGCCTTTTAGCACAGTCTTCTTGGCCTTCAAAGCTTTTGCTTTGGCTTCAGCTTTAGCTTTGGGAGGGGCTTCCTTCTTCATCTTCAGTGCCATCTTGGTAAAAAGGCCGCACCAAGAAAAATGAAATGCTTAGTAATCAAGGAAGTAAAAGACCTCAGAAGAAAGAAATGGAAGATATTTATCTGCTGTCCCTGCCCAGTCAGAGCCACATCAGTCAACATGACTGTGCTTCCAAAACCAATGCATAGACTCAGCATCATCTCAGTCAAAATACCAGTAGCATTCTTCCCCGAACTGGAGAAAATCTTAAAACTCATATGCAACCAGAAGAGACCCAGAATAGAAAAGCCATCCTGGGTAACAAGATAAAAGAAACATAGTACATATGAAACTCAGAAGAATGGGAGTCTGCCATAAAGAAGGATAAATGAGACATCTATAGGAAAATGGTTGCAACATGGGATCACAATGTTAAGTGGAATAATCCGACACCCAAGCTTAAAAACCACAATGTCTCTTATATGAGAAACTCAAATATAAAGAGCACACTGAAAGATCATAGGAGATAGATCTTTCTCAAATGGGAAGAGGTTCAAGAGATGGAGGGAGGGAGGTGAGGAAAGTGATAAAGAAAAGATGTGTGATGTACATGTATCACTCACAAGGAACATAAACATTATGTACTGTGAACATGTATTAATAATGAAAATCAAAAAATGTCAGCTCTGAGGTCTCCTTTGGAAGTATGTACAGTTCAGGGGCCTCATTGTAGGAGTGGGTGTGGATGTAAGGGGGAGATAGGAAGGAAGGTGATTTCTAGATTTTTTTTTTTTTTTTTTTTTTGGCTTTTGCACCAGGTATATTGATATGTCATTTTCTTTCTTTTTTTAATTTTTTTTTTTTTCTGTATTTAGGGTAGGTCTACAGGGTCTCATTACACAGATCAGACTTGTAGTGACTCTCCTGTTTTCAGCCTCCCAAGCACTGGGATTATGGGTGCGTGCCAACATGCCCAATCTCAATCTCCCTCTCAGCATGCCCAGGGGGCAGGGCCAGCACAGAAAGCTGGGAATAGAATCCAGTCCCTGCCTCTGCCTAAGCAGGCACTTTAATCCACTGACCTATCTGGCCAGCCCAGTATTATCTTTTAAAAGATTCTTCATGACTTTTAAAACAACTGGCAGAAGTTGCAAAGAAACCTTCACAAGCATAAGAAAAAAGAGTTAATATTGATTATCCTCCAAGGTTCTGTAAGTCAGTAAGAAAATATTGACAGCATATAAATAGAACAGATAAACTTGTGAAAAGGTGTTCAGCCTTACTCATGATCCAAGAAATGACCATTAAAGAATAAGATTTTTTTAAAAAAATGTATTTAGTACAGGGTCTACAGGGTCTCACTTCATTTATCAGACTCATAGTGGTTCTCCTGTTTTCAGCATTCCAAGCGCTGGAATTACAGATACACTCTACCCTGCCCAGTCCAATTGTCATCTCAGTGCTCCCCGGGGACAAAGCTGGCATGGCACACTAGGGATCAAACCCTGGCCACTGTGCTCTGCCTAAGCAGGTGCTTTAGTCCTCTGAGCTGTCAGGCTGGCTCTTAGTATGTCATTTTCTGAGGTGGAAAAAAAACTAGAAGACAGGTGATAAGCAGAGATTCGTAAGTTCATTTGTGGCTTTTAAAACTTCATGTTTTGTGTACAAAATACATTGGGTTGGATATGTGAGCATAGGTCTCAGGAAAGATTGAGGCTGAGTTACATATATGCATTGCAGCCACATGACTGGTTATTAAGAAAATGCAGGAGGGCTAAGAATGAAGTAAATGGAGAAGAGTCCATACAGTGGCCAGGTGGGCTGGACAGACCAGGAGTTTGGTCAAGAAAGCCAAGTTATTTTGGAAACATGGCTAATCATAATGCTTTGTGTAGAGGAAGACTTGTCTCCTTAAATTCACTTTGCATTGGTTTCGTTTGCTTAACTTCCAGAAGTTCTTAGTTTTTCTTCTTGTCAGCTCCACGTGAGTGCACAGTATTATTGGGCAATTAAATTGGAACACATTATTCATTGATCTATCTTGGTTTTTAATGTTTTTATTTCTGCCATCTGGGCACCCCTCACATGGTGCTGCGCTTCAGTAGTAGGTGCCAGGAATAGCAGTGATAACACTTTGTGTTTGTGTAATGTGTGATCCTTATAAACTTTTTTATACCATTAGCTCACCTACTCACAAACCTCCTCTAGCTTCTCCCAAGTGAAGGATTAGGTGAGACTCCTTTGGTGATGATTAAATTCTCTGCCATGATAGGACTTGTCTTACTTTTCTCTCGATGCTAATACAAAATACCCAACACCCAAGGTTAAAGGGGGAAAAGTTTATTTAGCTCACAGTTTGTAAAGGTTTCAGTGTATAATCAGCTGGCTCTAAGGCAGAGTAGTCTGGCAGAGGGGCAACAATTCATGAATGCAGAAGATACCAAAGATGACGAGAGAGGGAAGAGCAATCCCCCTTTCCTTATACTGCATTCAGGCTACCCACCTCAGGGCATGAGTAGCACTCACACCTTTAGTCCCAGAATTGGACCATGAGTCAATCACAAAATCTAGATTCAGCCAACTCAGAAAAGCCTCCCCGATGAGGCTTTGTGGGGACATCCAAACACAAACATAAAAAGACTCCAGCTTGCCTTTTTGAACTTACTTTCCACGATACCCTTCCTCCCCACCTCCCCAGCCAATGGCTTTGTTCTCAGGTGCTCGCCTGCTTCCTGCTCCCTGGAGTATCATATCGTTCTACAGATGCTTCAGATCAAATGCTCTCCTGGGACTTCTCCTGTACTCTTCCAGACATTGGGAGCTCCTCTTTCAGCATTTTCAAGGGCTGGTTCATTCATTACATTTAATCCTGTGACTTCCTATAATTCTGTGGTCTGCCACATACTTGAAGTTGACATTTGTTTTTATGTTTTGTCTGCTTAGCCATGAGGGAAGCTTCTCAAGGGCAGAATCATGTCTTAGAAGGCACCACAGTGTCTAGCGGTACCAATAGGTGCCCATATGAGGTGTTGGTATCTACTGGGAGTTACTTTGTTTTGGTATTGTCAGGTGAGGCAAAGGGCACCCCAGCTGAGGAAACTGAGGAAGGATGTAGACCCGCAGTTCATCCCAGGTGGCAGAGCAGTTAGCAGCTGGGCTGGGACAGCACTCACAATACCAGTTCCCGTTCTGAGATTTCCCCGACATGCCCTGCTCACTGAGCCGTTCAGCAGCTCTTCTTGGGTCTCTGCTCCACCAAAGGTGCCGCTTTGCCTCCAGCCACTGATGTTCTCCATAGGCATTGGCGTGGCTCCCTGGAGCTGGTTGCTCTCAGCCACACTGAGGAGAGACAAACAAATGCTAAATAATATCCAACCTTTTTTATTTTTAAAAATGATTCCCATTATACAAGTTGTAAGTGCATTCTGCTTTCTTTCCCCCTGGGCATTCACAGTGTTCTGTTATGGTTTGTGTCTAGTTGTCTCCCCAAAGCCTCATGCAGTCATGGGGCAGACTTCTAGAGTTTGTGATTAAATCCTGATTCACTGGGATGATGGGTGTAAGTGCTGCTGGGATTATGGGTGTGAGTACTACACTCAGCCTGGGATGGATAGCCTGAATTCACCACAAGGGAAAAAGACTTGCTCTCTGTGGTCATTGTTGCTGCCATTACTCTGATTTGCTCTTGCTCTCTTGCTTTTTGCTGCCGCCATGAACAGCTGCCCTCTGCCATATGTCACTCTGCCTTGGAGCCAGTTGAGTATGGACTGAAACCTCCACTGACTGCACTAAATAAATCTTTTTTTTTCATAATTTTATTGGTAAACAAATAGCAATGAGACAGTTTCAAACTGAATTGGTAGGGCAGTTTCAATAATTAACACATTGCATACATTGCTCCCAGTGGTTAATTGCTGTACAAGATGTG
>NDGM011081105.1:0-10664 GCA_002564305.1 Octomys mimax | reverse complement strand
CCGCGGTCCCTGTGTTTTGTCAAGCTTGCTCCAAGTAGGTGCTTCAGACCACTGAGCCATCTCAGTATTTTTAACATTAGCTATCTAAAAGATGTTTGGTAAAGTCCCTCATCAGTTTCTTTTTCATTTTCCTGATGACTGGTGACACTGGGGAAATTTCTTAGGGCTATACATCATTTGAGTACCTTCTTTGGTGGTGAGTCTGTTCATATTTCTACCCATTTTTTTGGCCTGGACTTCTTCCTGTGGTTGCAATTGGAGGATTCTCGATTGTGTGCATAGGATTTTCACCAGATATATCCTTTGCAAAGATTTTTCTACTGGTTTTTGAATTGTCTTTTCATTCTTTTACCAGTGACTTTCAAAGATCAAACTTTTACATTGTGATTAACTACATTTCACCAATGTGTTCTTTTATATATTTTGCTTTTTAGTGTTACATCTAAGAGATCTTTGCCTAAGCCAAGGCCAAAAATATTTTTCCATAATTCTAGAAGTTTTATAGTTTGAGGATTTATGTTTATATCTGTTACCTATTGTACATTAATTTGTGCATGTGCATAGAAGTATGGTTCTGAGTTCATTTTTTTTCAATATGAATACCTTTCTAGTATATTTGTTGGGAAGGCTGTCTTTCTATTGTAGGCCTTTACATACTTGTCAGCATATTTCTGAGCTCTACTTAGTTTCTTTGATCTATGTATTTTTTTACAGTGCCCTGTTGCTTTGATTATTATATAATCTTTGTTTTTGAACTTGGGATTGTACCCAGGGCCTCCACATTGAACTATTGTCAGTCTTTTAAAAAAAAATTTAATATAGGGTCTCACTACTTTCCCCAGGCTTAACTGAGATCCGTGCTTTTGCTGCTTTGGGGCCCCAGACCACTGGAGTACAGGAATGTGCCACAACATGTGTCTCATAAAGAATTCTTAAAGTCAGATAATAGTGTTAGATTTAGAGCTTCATTCTCTTTTTTGCCCACAATTATTTTAGCCAGGTTCTCTGCATTTCTATATGAATTTTGGATTCAGGTTGTCAGTTTCTAAAGAAACCTGTTGAAATTTTGATTTATATTGCAGTTCAAAATTTATAGAATGAGAAAATTGATGCTTCATATTGAGTCTTCCAATCCATCAACATTAAATAACTTTTGAAAAATTAATATATACATATTTATGAGAAATGCTGTAATAATTCAGTACATGTAATAATCAAGTCAGGATAATTAGCTTTTCCTTCTCCTGAAACATTTATTGTTTTTTTGTGGGGTTGAAAACTTTGAGGCTCTTTAGTATTTTATATAACATGTAATAAACTGTTATAAACTATAGTGATCCTACTCTGCTGTAGAGCATTAAAACTGATTTTTCCTGTGTAACTGTTTTAATTTCATTGAGCAATATTTTGTTTTTTCCCAAGCATTTCACTCTTTGGACGATTCCAGGCCCATATCATTAGCTCACAAGTTATCTCACACCCTACATTTGTCTGGTTTTGCCTAAATCATTCAAGTCAGATGCATGTTAATAAGACTCTTAGGTGGTCTGATAGGCACATTGGTGCCCAGTTCAGGAGGCAAATGATGTCAACCTGCTCCTGAGGAAGCTCAGCTTGACCAGGTGGCTAGAGCAGCAGCTGCTACATCTCCCAAGTATGAAGCTCTAGTTTACCTTCTACATTGGAAGTGACCTCGAGGTAATCAAAATAGAAAACATACTTTTGAAAAGGCAAATTATGTTTTGTTTTTTAAATCTATATTTTTTTCTTGCTGAGAAAAGCTCCAGTTTTTACTCCAGATTAGAGCACAGATGCCACCACTGCCCTCCCTCTTGCTCCACTGGAATAGAAGAGAGAATGGAGTGTTTGACTACTCCTGGCACCCACACTCAAGGGTCATAGTATTCCTGGTGCATTTGGCCTGGAGGAAACCTGGATGAGCTCGCAGGTGACTGAGATGGGAAAAACAAACTTCTCACTCTTTTGAAAACAGTTTTCACAGTGTGAACAATGCACATTATAATCCTATCTCAGTGCGCTCTTATCACCGTGGAGCCAGAAAGGTTTTGATCAATTTTATAGGCTTCTAAGCTAGGAAGCAATCTGTTTTATAGGCTTTCAATCCACATTAAACAAAAACAGGTGTTTCACTTACATAATAGAATGTACTACCTGGAAGCAGATGGAACTTCCAATAGGCGATCACTTTCTTTCCAGACAGGATGTATTTTGTACCCTGTGAGGAAAATTTATCTTTTGAAATTTTAGTATGTGTGAGGTTTGTTGTTATGAGATGGTACATATGTGATTGCTTTAAAATCATCTGACTGTTATTGGCATCATGAAATATTCTTTGAAATGGATATGGAGCCCTCTGTTTACATCCTGTGGGTGCCACTTCCCTTCAATGCCTCATCTCCCATTGTGGGAAAGCTTATTTCTAAACAATAATGTCTTCCACCTTGCAGCTATCAAGGATGTTATAATATGCATTGTTTCTTCATTCCTTTACATCCATGAAAACCTGAGAAAAAATATATATACTGGAAATAAGCAGAAGCCGCAATATTCATTTTTGCTCATGGAGGAAATTTCCAAGATTGAGCAAGTTACAGCTAATGTTCACCCCTCATGACTTACATTACAGTAGGTCTTGAAGGGTGACAGTAAGATGGAAATATGAACAATTCACATAACAGAGTATTCAATTCCTGACTTGAGAAATAAGAATTGCTCTTACTTTTTAAAAAAATCTTGGTTCATAGATATTTTTAAATATTTGCTAAAAACTCAAAGTAATCTATGGTATCAAAACTCTCAACATTTTCTCGATGAAAAACATCAATGTTAACCTTTCAAGAATTCTCATGCCTTATCTTTTCACACATTGAAATCTACTGAGAAAGTTAAAATATGAAAAGCATATAACCTAAAATATATGGGAAAGTCTTTAAAGAGTTCAAAGACTCAAACTAAATAGATGAAGTATTTTACGGTAATTATTTGATGATTTAATTTATTTTGTGTTAGGTATTTTGTGTATTAAACTATAAGCATTAATATGGATTTTCTTAAGATTTGTTATTATTATTTACAGAACACACTTTACCCCCAGAAAGTCTCCTTGAAGTATGAAGGTGACCTTTTTTTTTCCAGAGGACATTATTTACTTGCTATATATCAGATATCTCTCTAAAAATGACTGTGGATCAATTTCAGTGGATTTCATACAACTCTGCTGCTGGAAATTCTTGCTGCAGCTATCTTTCATTAAATGTCACAGAATGAATGAGTTGGCAAAATAAGAAGCTATCTGAAATCATTGCCAACTTCTATCAAGAAAAAAGAGGACCAAATGATTGTAAAGGAACCAACTTTATTGTCCCCAAACCATGTGGCTCCAGCTTCACACATTGTAATGTTATCCTCCCTCAACCTTTTAGACTATTATCTACTCAAAAGACACATAACGAGCCTTTATTTGAAATCTTAATGCTGTGTTCTCAAAATTTATTAGAAATTATTGAACTGGATCTGTAAAACTCACTATGAGATCAAGAAAGGCTGGATGCTTCCCACATTCATCTAGAATCTAGAATGTCTTATATGGATGTGTGCACACATGACCTGTTCTTTCTTCAAGCAGTCACAAGGAAGGTCTTCTGATTTATAAGTTGGGAGTGATGCAGAAACCTATCACAAACAGTGTTCTTCAGTCCTGTCAGTCTTGGCTCAGAAATTATTCTATGGAGAAAGGAGTAGCAGGGGTGGAGACCCATACATGTGAGCAGAGTGGTTTCTCCAAGCCTGGCTTAAATGGCGGTATCGCTGGAGAGGTGTTCCCTCAGCCTAATTGCCTGGTTCATATTCTGCAACCAAGACTTCTGCTATCATTGCTTAAGGATGTTCTTCAAGGACCAGGTGAATGTCAAGTTTGCTTACTTTTCTTGGGCAGAATAAAGGTTTTTACCTAGTACTGATGAGGTTTAAGAGCTTATGTATCTCTCCCCCCTCCAACTATTACTAAATGCCCTCCCCTTCCAACTATTACTAAATGCAAGACATATATGTCATGCATTCTGAAAACTAGATTCCTTATGTTAATGACCAGTAATGTAGTGCACACTTACTAAGTGGATATTTGTTTGAGAGAGGTTGATTCTTATCTTTTTCTTTTTGCTTTATTTCTCAACTCTGCTCTTCATAAATTCCAGTTAAGATTATATAAAGCTTTTTCTCCTCTCCAAAAAGATTGCTCCAATCACATTAATACTTTGCTATGGACTAGGATGGGTAAAAGAGCAACATATAAGCATCACAAATCAACCCTATCCAAATGTTTTCACCTGGGTTCTCTCTGAAAACATAAATTCTTTTGGTTTCTAAGATATTCAAATACTGTAAAAGCATAAGCCAAACAAGCACCAATTCTTTGATATCTTATTTTTCCACAATTTTGACTGTTTTCTGTTTTCTAGGATTTTTTTAATTTTTAAATTCTCTTTATGAAACTATAGTGCATTAGAAGGGAAAGCTCCAATAGATGCCCACCAAACATCCAGTCCAATAAAGGAGTTTATCCCACTCCACTCATTACTGTCATGGAAGCATGTAGGAAGAACAGAAAATCGGCTTTAAATTCCTAAGCCAAATCTTTCCCTCCTTTGGTATTCATTACTTGCTTAGCTATGTTAGTTTGTATGAAAACATTGTAGATTTTCCTCTTTTGATTTTAAAATGTCTTTGTACTTCACTCAAAGTAAATACTCAAGTTTTCAGTGGCGTAAACGTTCAAGTGGTTACAGTCAATGTGAATTCACTTCCCCACTCAATTGCTAGGAAATTATGTGCCTTTGGCAGATCTAATACTTCAGTTGAAAGAGATATCCTGATATTCTAAGGCCTAGTCTGAAAGCTCCAATTATTTCATTTGTTTTTCTATGACCTCTTTTTGACCTTTTTTTTCAAAAGGGCTTCACTTTTCAAATAATATTTCTAAAGTAGATGGTAATTTACACCTTTTTGTGGCAGCATCAAGTAGGTTGACTCAGATATAAATGAACGTCACTGTTCAGAGAGATGGAGTTAACCTCCCTGCTAAGAGTACATAAAATGATTCATGTTGCTTTTTCTCTGTCTGCCACCACATACTTTATAGGCTCCATTTTGTATGTTCTGAAAAATACATTTAATACATACATGCACATATGTACTCAAGATGTATATTAAAAGGACTATTAATTTATGAATAACATAAAAAGTATCTAAAGACCTTAGAGAGCCACCAAACAATATGTCTTCAATTTTATGTCTTATGCACAGCATAATGTTAGGTGTTTTTCCTTTATTCTAACTTCCAATCATGTAACATAACATTATCATTCTCATATTATGTTTTTTTTTTTTCAGAACCAGGGATTGAACTCTGGTCCCTGTGCTTGCCAGGCAAGCGCTTATTCCACTGAGCTATCTCCCCAGCCCCAATTCTCATATTATGGGCTGGTAAATAGAGATTCTTTCTATAATGTGGATATAGTTACATAGTATGAAAGTTACAGGACCCAGATCTGACTTATAAATGGTTTCCTTTTAAAGCAGAATAAAAATGAACTTTAAAAAATTTTTTTCCTATATGTCCATAATTTCGGAAGAGGGCATGGGTAGGCAGATTTCTATTCAGCATGAGAAATTTTCTCTTCAGTTAGAATCCATATGGTGCTTTGGGAAATGCACAAGTTCAGTCATGCTTTCTTTCTTGCCATAAAATTGTCAGTCTCTAACAGCCATGACAATTGAAAAGTCTACATGAGGTGATCCTCATTCTTAGATCCTACCTAATGGGCACTGTCTGTTTTCAGTGGGATCCTGAGGGGATAAAAATGCTTTCTCAAACCAAGAAGTGATTTAGAGATTGGCAAGTTTAGGGGATAAAATTGTGTGGGCTTTAAAAGATATGTACCATGAATCTTTGAAACCCACCCTGTGAAAAAGAGTCTTCGCCAATGTAATTAAATTTTGTAGTCTTAACTGAGATTTCTGGCACAGATTGTGTACATCTAATCCTAAACAGATTTTCTTTCCATCCAGAAGAATAGAGCTGCATGTTTGCTCTTCGCTCAAGAGTCCAGGCAGGCTATCATGACTTTCTCCTTGGTAGCCTGCCCTGTTTTCTCCAGGGCCTCCTTTTATTTATTGTTTTTCTCCTTTTACTCAGCCAAGCTCACTCTGAAGAACAGTTTTTCTCTCACTCTTTCTTTTTACTTTCCCAAATAAACTTGGCCACTGCTTTATGCTTTAAGAAACATAACAAAGGGGTTAGGTAGTTGGAACCTTTGGCTGGACAAGGTTACGCCAGTGGCCAATACAGGACATGTTGTGTGGCAACATGGCTGCACCACCAGTGTGTGAGCTATATGCATATGCCTATCCTTAGTATTTGCCCACAGTCACCCTAGGGACAATCTGATCACATCTGGTCAGTTTTAGCTGGGACGAGGCTTTCTGATTCTCACTGATAGTGGATTCTGGGTGCCATGTCTTTTCCTTCTTAGACCTCATCCATTCCTGTAACATGAAAGAGCTATGAAATGGTAGGTTCTTCAATCGAGCATGCATAAAAGTATTTCTGGCACTAAGACAAAATGGAAATTCACTTATAACCAATTTTTTCTTCATTGGTGTGTGGTAAAACAGGAATTTTGAATTTTTATGATCCTCAGCATTTACTAACCAGAGAGCCTTGAGTAACATTTTGAAAAATGCTGGCCTAGACTCCAGCTCTGAGATTTCTTCCATATTTGCTACTCTGGGGCCAGGGGCATAGCTCAGTGGAATAAGCACTTCCCTGGCAAGTGCAGAGGCCTGAGTTCAATCCCTAGTTCTGAAAAAAAATTACTACTCTGTGAATAGTTTGGAGTAACTTTGGCATGTTACTTAGGTTTTTCTGAAAATTGCTAAAGAACTTAGTAAATGGTAGATTTAGTAAGTGCTTAGTAAACATAGACTGGTAGAAATCCTTGATGGCCATTTCTTTTGAGTTATGAGAGCTGTTTCAGGAAACCATACCTAAAGTGTCCAGAAAAGAAAACAGCAATTTCTTATCAGTTAACCTCCTGCTTTCCATTAAGTATCATCTGGTTTTCCCCCCTGCTTTAGAATACATGGTGGCTGTGCCATAGAAAGCTAGTTAATTTCTTTAAACATCAGTTTCCTCATTGTAAAATGCATGTAAACACAGCCCTCACAGGATAGATGACTATGAGATCACTGAAATGCGCAGAGTAAAGGCTAAATACACTTCTACCACTTAGAAAATGATAGTGAATAACTGCTATTGCTACTCCTATGATTATTGTTTGGTGGAGTCAACAACCACTCTCTCCCTTTAGCTACAATAGACTGCTCTCACAGTTTCGTCTATGCTTCTGTGCAAGGATTACAGTCAGGAGAGAGGTGAGCACTTAAGTTTGTGAAGAACCCAACCTGGGATCCTTGGGAAGGAAACAAAGCCTTCCTGTGGCCAGGGCTTCGCTGAGGATGCTGCAGATCCAGATCTGAGAGATGTACTCTGTAGCAGCTTCACAAAGAAAGCTTGCGCAAATGTAAGAGGGATTCATTGTAGCAGTTGAGTGAATAGTATTGGTCTTCCAAGGTTGAGGAATTTTGCAAGCATTTTCTAATTGTTCTGCTTCAAATGAAAGTATAAGCTTCACTTAGGTCTTTGCCCACACATCAAAGAAAATTTATTTTTCTAGTGAAATTTTAATGTCATTTTACTTGTTTTCTTTGAAATAGCCTGCTATGGGCAATGCTGTGGCTGAAGGGCTGCAGTCAGGCATAAGCTGGGCTTTTCTGTAGCTCAACTCTTTTATTCAAACAGGTCAGGTTAGGTCATAGCATTGTAACTAGGGATAACTGATGCCATCGTTAATGGGATCCTTACGTAAGTTTACTGACTTCCTGCTAAGCTGTAAGAGGAAATGAGAAGAAAAACATGGGAGAAGAAGGTAATTTCATATTATTTTAAGTGCAAGTAAAACATAAATGTGGGCATCCCTGGGAGTTTATTTGCTAATCAAAATGGGTAGTGAAGTTATGGACAGTATTTTGGTGAAATGGCGATTCCAACAGACTCTTCTAAGTGTGTACTGTGAGTCTGCTCCTGTGCTACGTACAGCACCTGTCACCTTCCACAGGCAATAGGTTCCAAGGTACCTAGGGGATGGCTGAAAGCAGACTCATATTATAGGTGAATACAATTTTTCTCTCTAGGTCCTCATGAATGATAAAATTTAATTTATAAATTAGACTCAGGAAGATATTAACAATAGGTATTAAGGGTGGGCCAAATAGCTCAGCAGATTAAAGTACCTACAAGCAGGCACAGGACCTAGGAGTTTGATACCTAGGCCTGTTGTGCTGGCCCTGCCCCTGGGGTAGGCTGAGATGGCAATTGAGACTGGGCATGGTGGCGCACATTTGTAATCCCAGCTCTGGGGAGGCTGTAAACAGGTGGATCACTAGGAGTCTGATCTAGTAGTGAAACCTTGAACACTCTATAGACCCTTCCTCAAAATACAGAAACAAATTAATTAAAATATTAATTAATATTAATTTATTAATATTAAAATATTAATAAAAGTTCTAGGATCATTCCTTTTGTATGTTGTATCTTACAACTGAGACAGCGACTGACTGGCCGATGAATAGTGTATGAACCACAGATACCCTGGTCCTGAGTTCGATCCCCAGCTAGGGGGATAGCTTAGGGATGCATGGCCCAGAGGACAAAGTGAGGTGATATAAAATTTATCATACTCTTCAGAATACATATAATTTAAAATGCATGAATTGTTTATTTCTGGAATTTTATATTCAATATTCTTGGAGTATGCTTGACTCTAGGCAGTAGAAATCATGGAAAGTAAAGCCCCTGTTAAGGATGACTACTCCACAATATGTTGTGCACATTAGAAAAGTTCAGCACTACAATATCTGTCTCAAGTGACTTCTTTACACTGGCATACAAGCCACTGATTTAGGTGGACCCAAATTCCCACAGCTGGATAGTAGAGGAGCTGAGATCTAAACCCAGGGGTTTCCAGACCCTAAGTCCATGTTTCACCCTCTTCACTGGATGAGAAACAAGGGCACAAATACTAAAACAAAAGTATTACTTTAAAAACAGCACAGTACTAGTAACTAATTAGAGAAAGCTTTTGTTCCCATCTATTTGATACCTTATTAATTCAAAAAGAAAAACTGAATTTCTAGAGTCATTCATTCATAAACACATGACAAAGGAAGGTAGACACAAAGACTGGAGTTGATGCGGCTTGCATTACACATATACCAGAGAGCTTAAAGATGTCACCCAGCAGATGTGGGAGTGATAGATGAGACTATTTGCACCAAACGCTGTCATTATCATGTTGAGTAGGCAAGTTTGTTAAAAGGCACAAACTGAAGTCCAGGTTATATGTCATTCTCACAGTACTAATTACCTTGCAATGTACTCATGTGTCCTCTCTACTTATACAAAGTTGTTTTTCAAGGATATTCTTCAGGAGTTTACCATAGAACTATATAAGCTTAGAGAAAGAGACTGGACAAGAATGATATAGAAGTGAGGAGTAGTTTGATGGAAGACCTGAAAGGAGGAAGACTGTAAGCTCTGACTCTCAAGGCAGGATTCTAACCTTCATGTCAGAAAATGAGAGAAGCATCCATCAAGGTAATTTAAGGCAGGGGGCAGCGGACAGGGGGCAGGAGTAGGGAGCAGGGGACAGGCGGCAGTGTTGGAACCAGCTGGATTTGGAAGTAGTATTGATCTTTTGATTGTTTTGGCTCAGTTTTTTGAGGTTTGTTGGGTTTTTTCCCCCTGTTTTTACATCTGTGTAGTGGGCAGAACTCTATCTCGAACTCCACAGAATCAAGGTGATTCTCAGTGGAAGCAAGGATTATGAAAGCCATATCCTTGGGTATACTGGATTTGGCCAATATACTTTTTCTCCAAAACTGAGGATTGATCCAAGGGCCTTTGCTCTGAGTTACATTTCTAGTCTTTTATTATTTAGAGATAATTGCCTTGACAAGTCACTGAGCAGCCTGGCTCGGCTTGAATTTGCAATCTTTCTGCCACAGTCTCTCAGAAACTAGAAATGCATTCTTTGAATTTGAATGTCTTTTCCTGAAAGCATGTATCATCAATGTAGTATTCTACACTCATACTATTTTAATTTATACTGCTTCAGAAATTTTAGATTATAGATTTAAAAGCTTTGGCTTGATGGCATTAGCCAACTAAGTGAAATAAGCATATGATTTCTTCCCAAACCTTGGCCATTTAGAGACTGGATGAGCAGGATTTAGAAGTAAAATAGTTCTGGGATCAAAAGAACAGTAGCCTAAAGCCACTAGGTGAGAGTTGGCATGGTGGTTCTGGGTTTCATCAGAGGTTTCAGTATGTCCTCAGTTATTTTATAATAATTTGGAAGTGTCTGACCTTGGGCACTATTTTGAACAAGTTCCTACCTAGATATTTCAGACAGAATTATATCTTTTCTGAAAACAAGGAAGAATTTTTTTTAAAAACCAATTATATAGGGGGCCTGCCCCTTAGCTCAGTTCTTTAAGTGGCTGCTTCCACAAAGCAGTCAGGCTCA
>NDGM011081091.1:0-16186 GCA_002564305.1 Octomys mimax | reverse complement strand
TAACCACTAAGAAGATGACAATGTACAGGGTATTGACTATCAAAACTGTCCCATTAATCAGCTTTGAAACTGTCTCATTCATATTTATTTCTCAACAAAATAATAAATATATAAAAAATAAATAAATAACTTTGTGGGAGTGTCTGGGTTGGGTTCTTTTTTTCAGTTCTTTGTATGAGCTAGATATAGGTCTGAGGAACAACTAACTAAAAATATTTCTCCCTCTATGGGTTTTCTTTTTTACTCTGTTGGTGATTTCTTTTGCTGTGTAAAACCTTTTCAATAAGATGAGATCCTGATTGTTAATTCTTCGAGTATGTCCCATGAAATCATAGAAATTGTTCCCGAAGTCATTGCCTACACCTGTGTCTTTAAGAGTTCTTACTATTCTCTCTTCCAGGAGATTTGCTATTTCTG
The DNA here is from genome assembly GCA_002564305.1 of Octomys mimax. Classification (NCBI taxonomy): domain Eukaryota; kingdom Metazoa; phylum Chordata; class Mammalia; order Rodentia; family Octodontidae; genus Octomys; species Octomys mimax. Next base: position 15,769 of record NDGM011081091.1, on the reverse strand, counting down.
TTTTAACACCTAGACCTTGCTCCATTTTGATTTTAGTCTGATACATGTTGAGAGACACAGCTCTAGTTTTAGTCTTCAGCATGAGGAAAGCCATTTTTTCCACCACTATTTGCTAAAGAGGCTCTCTTTCTTGTAGTGTATATGTTTGACCCCTTTGTCAAAGATAAGGTAGCTAATGTGTTTGGAGTTGTTTCTATATCTTTTAATCTGTTCTATTGATACCTGTGTATTTTTTTGCTAGTATCACAATTTTTTTTATCATAATAGCTATGTAATATAATTTCATATCAGGGATTGTGATGCTCCCTGCTTTCCCTTTGCTGCCCAAAATTGTCTTTATTACTCTAGATTTCTTTTGATACCATTTTAAAGGAATTTTAAGAATGTTTTCTCTAGTTCATTGAGATGTAATAATGATATTTTTCATATTAAATTTATATAACAATTTTGAGATTATCACCATTTGTACTCTGTTTGTTCTTCCTGCCCAAGAGCAAGGAATAGCTTTCCATTTTCTGAATGTAAAGTAGTTATTTTCAAAGAATAGTCATCCACAAATTGGTCTGTCACCTCCATCTAACAGCCTTGAAGAAATACAAGCCCATGGGCATACCTCCCATGCACTAAGGTATAAACCCTGGGATCCTATGGAACAACCTATGGCTTATTGAGTCTTCCAAGGAATTGAAATGTACATTCCAGATTGAGAACCTTTGCCTTAAGAGTTGACAAGTAAATGCAATAATAACTCTTTCAATGGTGAAGCCTTAGTCTATTGGTGCATATGTACATAGAACTTCACTGAAAAACATAAAAGTCTTAGTGCAAAATTTAAGAAGTCAACGTTGACTCAGAATCCATTACATAGCTTTTCCCTTAATGGAAGGCTCAAGCTGCTGTGAAGATACCAATGTGCATTGTAACAAACATTGTTGAATTCCTATCATCTTATTTGTTGAAATTCTGTATCATTTCTAACATTTTAGCTATTGTTTTTGTTTTCCCTTTGAAATTAAAAAAAAAAAATAACGTAATGAAACACTCAGAGAACCCAGTATCAGAGGACCAATAAACCATGAAGAGTAGTTATTCATAATGAGGTAGGAAGGAGACCAATAATTTATCATCTATGAATCCTGGAAGATTATAGGAGCAGATCATTATAATTGCAGAGATACTCTTCCAATTAGGGTGTCCAAGAAGAAGTAAAGAATTTCTCAGGATGGCTCAAGAAAATAACACTTTTTCTAGAAAATATGGTCGTAGGGTTTTTCTCCCAGAATTTCTGTTGTTTGATTCAGACAGTTATTTTGGAACTGACAAAACAAAACATACTTTCTTGTTGGCTCACTAAATATTTTTTTTTGTTTCGTTTTGTTTTTGTTTTGTTTTTGTACCAAGAATCAAACTGAGGACCTTGTGCTTGCCAGGCAAACACTGTGCCGCTGAGCTCCATCCCCAGCCTGGTTCAACAGATCTTACTAACATGGTAAAAGTTACTGAGCATCAACATCAGTTTTAGTATGCTGCAAATAGATATGAGTCTTGTCTCTCTGCTTCACTTGCAGCCTGATGGTTCTGGGCTTGGTGGTTAACTTTCTGGACTTCAGCTTTCTCATCAAAAACCTGTTGCAAAGGCAAAATAAAATCCTGTATTTTAAAACATCAGTAACAGGCCGGGGAGATGGCTCAGTAGAATAAGCATTGGTCTGGCAAGCTCAGAGTCCTGAGTTCAATTCCTGGTACCACAAAAATAAATAAATAAATAAACAAACAAACAGACAGACAGACAGACAGACAGACAAAACAAAACACCAGTAACATACCACCGTTCTTGGCACAGAACTGACACTCATCTCCCTTTTCTTTCTCATTCTTTCTATGTTTGGCAAAGAAAGTCAGTCTGTGTTCCTTTTACCTTGGCTTCATTTCTGTGTTTCCAAGCTTCCATGTATTCAGGAAATGCAAAGATTAAATGTGAGAAGATAAACATGATCTTAAATGTAGCAACTTATGCATCAGCATAAAGGAGATTTACAAAACACGCTCATTTCTGCTGACAGAATTGTATGCTGTTGGCAGAAAGACTTAAGTAACCAGCGCAGAAGATGTATTAGACACACAAATAAATATTGCTTTGCTGCCATTCAAATGTTCTACGCATGTTTAGAATATTTACACACATTCTACATTATGCCTAGTATGAGCTTTTATCTAAATTTTCCATATTACCTACATGATATAAGACCCTAGTTTATCATTTCTGGAAAGCCCAAGAATCATAGCAGGACAAAGTAGAAAGATGTAAGATCACACGCACAAAAGTTAAGCAGATGAATGGATTAAAAATGTGATATTTATATACAGTGAAGTACTACTCAGCTATAAAGAAGGATAGGTATAATTTGTAGAAAAATGGATGCACTTTTGAGACCAGAATGGTAAGTGAAATAAATCAGACACACAAGCTTAAACATCAATTGTTTGGGGAACCCAAAGTACTAATAAAGAAAAGAACAACACAAGGCTACATGCTTACAATAAGAAATAGGGATCTAGATAATAGGGATTAGAGAGCTAGATCCGCTGCAAAAAGGAAGAGGAGCAAAATAAGGAGGGGTGGAGAAGGAAAAGAAAAGGTAATTGCGATGTGCTGTGCACATGTACCAGCTCTCCATGGTGAAGGTAATCGCTGTGTACTGAAAATTGTACTAATAAAAATTAAAAATAGAACTATAAGTGGATTGAACATGACAATGTTTAATTAAAGAGATACAAGGGCACTGAAAGAATGGATCAAGGACATTATGTGAATTTCCACACTAAAATTATGAAGCTCAAACCCAACTGCACCTGGGTGTATGGACATGAGGGTGGGGGGCCGGCAGGCAAGCAGCAGGAAACCCATGAAACCGTAATCCCAAATGAACCTTTCCTATTGTAGATTTTGGGTGTAGGGTGTCTTGTCCCGGTGAAGTGAAATATTGATGTCTTTTATGGAGGGAGTGCTGGAAATGCCTCTCTGTTGGGACTGGCAAGGTTTTATATGTGACACAGGCCCAGTGTAATCCTCCAGGGTTCCCCTACCTGTTCCTGACGCCCCAGCAGAAAGCTTGTCTCTCAAACAGCCTGCCCTGAAGTTATTTTTTAATCAACTTTGTATTAATTAGGATTTCTAGGTTTTCTCTTTCTGAGTTTTATCAAAGTCTATTTTATACATCATTAAATTGGCCCATGTAAGGGTACAATTCAATGATTTTTAGCAAATGTGCTCTTCTATCATAACTATACATCACTTTTAGAACCTTTTTCTTCCCCATGAGATTCTCCGTGCCAATCTGGACCTTGTCTCCATTCTTCTGCCCAGCCCTTGACAAGCAGGACTCCTTCCCATTACGGCAAGTATGCCTGTTCTAGACACTTCCTGCCTCATGTGCTCTAGATCTACCATGTGCCCCACAAGTCTCATGCATTCATAGATGGAGCCTTTAGAAGAGATCAGGACGCTATAGCCATTAGACAATGGAAGCATGGATTAGTCAGTAGCTGGATTTGTTCTTAGGGACCAGGGCCTGGTTGGCGGAAGTGGGTCTCTGGGGCTTAACCTGGGGGGTGGAGAGGTGTGCGTAACTCTCTTCTCTCCTTCTGGCTGGCCCAAGGGGAGCACATTTCCTCCCTCATCCTCCTCCACCCTGATTTTCTGCCTCAGAGCAAACTGGCCATAGAGGGAAACCTGTGAAAAGATATTCCAAAATGAGCCTTTCCTACTGTAGTTTTTGGGTGCAGGGCGTCTTGTCCCAATGAAGTGAGAGTGGTTAATATAGTGCCGGGGGAATCATATGGCATCTGATGGCTTTCGTCTGGCTTTTCTTGGAATAATGTTTTTTTTTTGTGGTGGATGCAGCATGTGTGAGTGGCTCATTCTTTTTCACCGTGGACTAATATTTCAACAGATCCTGTTACAAAATTTTTAAACATGATATTCATTTATTTATTATAAAAACTGAAAGAAAACACATTTCAAGTGAAGAGTAGGATTCCGACTGAGAGTATTGTTCTCTGTATGTCATACCATAACTTCACTGATTATCCCCTTCTAACATCATGTCAAGTGTTGGCTTCCTTACTTTAAATAATTTAAATCATTTCCAAATAGACTATTCAAACACACAATGATGATAATACAAAAGCAGTACTGTAGTTGTGGAAAAAAAGCTAGGCATGCATTTATGGAGTGCTGTGACACAAATATGTATTAAGTAATATAATGTAGGTAAAAATTATCATCGTATTAAGATGAGGCATAGGAATCCGAAACTAAGCAGAAGATTCATTACTTTTAATATTTGAAATTAAATGAATTCAGTATCTCATAGTTTTGTTGATTTCATTTTTTTAATATTCGAATATCAAGTCACATATTGACACATTGTCCTCGCTCCCAACAATATAGTTACCCTCTCAAAATTTCCACCTGGCTCCATTTAATTTCATAATGGGTTTCTTTAGAAGTTGAGTTGTGGAATGTCATAAAATGTTCTGGGAAAGCACACGGCAGTGGACTCAAAAATTAAACCAAAAAGCATCTAGTACACATGCTCCATAAAAATGGATCATATAAAGTTTATTAACAAAACAAATTAAACCAGCTTGGGAAACATGGTGCACATGAAATTCTTGGAGCAGCCTGAATGTACTTTGCAGTTTGAGATTTCAGCTCATTTTTGTCTCACATAACATTTGCCTTTCTTTCTTTTCCTAACTTCTAAATTAGGAAAATGCTATCTTCTTTATTCTGCAGTGGGACAAGTCTCTCCAGATATAATGCAGTTTTAAGACTCAAGCAACTCCACAAAGGGTGTGAAATGGGTCAATAGGACAGTTGGTAGTGACAAAATAATAATAACCAAGGCACTAGTGTACCCTCGATAGATGGTAGTTACATTATGTATCAAATCTTGCATTGCAGATTTTGGGGGTCTTCAGGAAGAATTATAATGACAGTTGCAAAATGTAGCTTCAATCCTTGTTTCCACATGACAGATGAAGAAATTGAGAGGAAAAAGTAACTTGACCTAAATCATTCACTAGTACATGTCAGAGCCAAGACCTTACTCTAGTTCTGTCTGATCTTCCAGTTCATCTTCTTCTGCTAAACTCTCTCTTGAAGTGGCACAGAAAGGACCAAGCTCATTCTCTCTTACCTGGTATTCAGTCATATGAACAAGTCACATGACTTCCAAGAAGTCAGCACGCTATTCAAAAGGATGAAAGGTTAATTCCACATCAGCTATGTTTCCCTGGTTTCTTCTAACAAGTACTATGTGGCTAGAGTGAAGGAAATATATGTAGTTTGCTTGCTTGGACAGAAAGAGGAACCGCGCCTGAGGAAACAGCAATGCTCAAGCGTGGAGTGAGGGTTGCAGACCAGAAACAAATAGGGTTTGGGCTACTGAATAGGCCCAGGAAGTCATAACATTATCCAGTGCTGAAATGAACTAAAAAAATTCCTTTTCAATCTCTGAGATATCTTTGATGCTCTTCATGAGAAAATGTGTGTGTGTGTGTGTGTGTGTGTGTGTCTCCTTTTGTCAGGGACATGTAATTTTGAATGCAGGCATTTTTCCATTTTTTTTTTAGTAACCATGAAGGATTAAAAGAAAATAGACAATAGAACTTTTAAAGAATGCTTTCATAAGCCCTTCTGCAGGCATTCAATAAATAAGTTTCACAGTATGTTATCAGTGTTAGTTTGGAGAAAGAAAGGTCAAAAAACAAAACTTTGATATTTTTATCTTTTACAAAAGCTATTCCTGAATGAGCTATATGTAAAAAGAAAAACAAAGAGCAAATTTTATATATATATATATATATATATATATATATATATAATTTTGCTATATTCATTCCAAGAAATGGGTTTCACCTCATAGCTATGCTTTACTGCAAAAAGTTTGTGTTATTCTCTTTGGGTATTGTTTTTTGATGCTATCAGTATAATGGGTCATTATCAGAAAGCTGGCATATTTCTGGAAGATGTTATAGATATCATTAGATGCTATAGAAGTAGAGGACTTAAGTTCAATCCCTATCACAAAAAAAAAATAAAATAAAATAAAGCACAAGTTCAAATTTAAAGACACTCTATTCCAGTGTCAGGTATATAATTGGGAATGAAAAGACTATGGTAAGCCAGATGGCTCACAAAAAGGATCCTGCCATAACTTCACTGCAAAGCCAATTGCTCCTTCCACCTTTCTGGAAAATTTTGAATCCAAACCGAGAGGATGATAGAAGCTGAAAGGAGAAAATGCAGCAACTGAAGAGTTACTTAATTCCTGTAGATGGCTTGTGACATGTGGGGCAATTTTGCTACTTGTTTTATTCCTTGTAAGAAAAGTGAAATGTTCATGGGTTCCAGCGATCAGGCACATGATGCTAGCGGAGATGCCATTTTGAGGAATTACCCTGACAGTGCTCTGTGAGGTGACTTGGAAGTAGGAAGCCAGTCCTGAGGCATTGCGGTCATCTCCAGGAAAGTCATAAGGACTGGAATTTGCATACTAATTTCCAGACTGATGAGAAGCTGGTGCAGTTGATGAATCCAGAATGAAGTTAAAGATTAAGAAAAAAAATAATGTGGCTGTTGACTGTTGAGAAAAATGGCTCCACTGGCACAATAGAAACGTAAGGGCAGGAGGGTGTTGCAAAGGGAAGGGGCTTAGTTTCCTCAGCATTGGCTGATTTCTTGCACGTGGGTGGAGACTCTGAAAGAACAGGGGAGTGAATGATACACAGTTGGCCTGCTGGTGTCCCTGGGCCCGACCCTCACCTATGGGCTGTGCTAGCAGCTTTCACTTCAGATGTTCTGAGCTCAAGATATTGGCAGAATCCTTCTCAATTTAGAAACTCCAGCTCCGTGCTGCCTTTCCCTCTCATTTATCTCCTATACGCCATCATTCAATATATTTGGACTGCAAGTCACCCTGAAGTTCTGTTTCAAAGAAGTGCCTGGGGCACAAAATCTGTATAAGCTTTGGCTACAGATTTTCTCTGTCTGAAAGGCAGCCCTCAAGATCTGCAGAGGTGCATCCAGATGTGCACATTCCTTTGTGCACAACCATGAATGCCAAAGTGGGGTATGAATGAAGGCATGGGAGGCAAACTAAGCAAGCGTGCTTCAGAATGTCACACTAAAATGCCCCAGCAAATGCATTGTAGGAAATGACCCGCGCCTTGCAGGAATTGACCACCTCTGCCCAGCTGATCCCAGGACAAGCTTAGCCAAATATACCTAGGTGGGTTTTTGTTACTAGTTAAAGCCAATATGTGATGTTGTTTCCTTTTATATAAAGTACACAGACACAAAGGTCTGAAAGATTTAGGAATTTTGCCCTGTGTTGGCATGGGAAGAAATTATCACTTGCTTATTATATACTCTATGGCAAGTACTGTTCAACCTTTCTTTACCTTGATGACCCTGTTTTGGAATCTGTCCCAGGAATAGAGATAAAAGGATTCATTGTTAGACACCCAGGTCACCCTGAAAAGCCTGGGCCATATGGCGTGTACCTGTAGCTTCCTTGTTTTCTCCTCATGGAGCCTGGAAGTCTGTTTGATGTTGGGCTCTAGTGAGACACAGTGCGACAACGTTTCCCTCACTGCTGCCGGGTGGATGTCTGCCTGGGAAAAGAGGCGGAGGGTGGGCTAGGTGCACAGGGACCCCTCACCAAAGACTTTGATCTCTGCCAGCTCCTCCTGGGATGCCTCACCTTTTGATGTTGGGAAGTAGTTAATCACTAGTTGAAATTGGATTGAGGGACTAGGAAACAGCTCGAAGGCTGTGTTCCCAAAGAATGGGAAGGCCTGTGCTTTGATCTCAGGAACTTTAAGGTGACTTTCTCAAGCGTCTCAAGCAAACGAGAAAGGCTCAGTCCACACTGCTCACTCCCACCATAGCCACACTGCCGTGGACCATCTTGCTCCATCCTTTCTGATTCAACAGGCCACTTCCAGCTCTGGAGCCCTGGTGGGCTCACAGGTCCTGAAATGTGGACTTTTAGGATTAAATTGTGAAACATATTTCATCCCAGAAACAACATACTGCTTATGCAACTTGAAAATTCTTCCCTTAGATATTAATTTGCAAAACCCAGCCCTCTTAGCAACTTCTATCTACCACTACTATGAATACCTCTTGCAGCCCTATCTTGATTTGTGAAACAGAATAGGAAATTAACGGGGTTAGAGTCAAGCTTCCTGCCCTTCCCTTTGTTTATGCAAGTTAACATTCCCCAAGCTGATCTGAAAGGTTGAAAAATTCTCAAGGGTTTGATGGGCAGGCAGTGCTGGAAAACTCAGCTCTCTTTTCTCTTCCAAACAAGGCAACACAGCCTGGCACCTTGCCTAGTAATGCAGCTCTCCTAATGAACATGTTTCCCTCATCTAAGGCCCTTGTATTGTGACCATGCCACAGGGCTGACAAAGAGATAATTTTCATTGCTCAGAAACACACACACACACACACATACACACACACGGAAATCTTCTGAGAATGTGTTTTGTTTGTATGTCACAGCCTGTTATGCTATTTTCATTTTAATTGCATGTGAGAAACATTTTAAAAGGTGGTATAACATGAATGTTCTTTTCCAAAATATAGTCAGAAAGCATATGAATGTTTTAGAGGAGACTGCTGGTTACTCAGGCTGTCATGGTATACCATCAGGGTGCTAGCACCGTATTAAGTATCTAAGTAAATGTAATCTATTTGAGCCCCTTGTATATGAATCCCTCATCCCTCTATAAGTAGTAGATTTGTATCAGAATATCTCAGGCAAGAAGGCACTGTTCCGTGTTTCAAAGATAAAATATGCATTCTTATGCATGGACAATTTCTAGTTTTTCAAATAGAATTTGAGGCATATAGATAAAACATACCCAGAAACTCTGGAATCAGTTACTGCAAAGAATGTTGGATAGGTTGTAGTATCTGGGTGTTTTTAATTTTCTGATTCTGCATTTTAGGGAGTTGTCCCATCTTTTGGTTTTTGGACTTCCTAAAATCTTAAGTAAAAATGTCAGTTCCCAAGCTCAGAAAAATGAAGCTAAAGGGTCTTTTTCCATAAAAGAAATCATGTTCCCTCAGTCTCCATACCCATAATCTTCTGAAGGAAGCAAGGTTCCTAGCTGAAAGAATGTCCACATTGCTTTGACTTTCCCTACTGGGGTCCCTTCCCCATTTAGCAGACTTTGTTCTATATGCATAATTGGAAATTAATTTTCTAATTAGCTTCTTCACATTTATGAAGTTGTTTGATGGTGTGTCTGTTCTTATCACATGGCCTAAAGGCTAAAGTAGAGGTAATAATTCTTTTCTGGCTTTGCCCCTAATTCAACTAAGGTTCCTAGGAAATATATTTAACTTTCATGAGATCCGGGTAATAGATCTTTAATGCTGATCTACCTTTGAAAGGTTGTTAGGAGAGTGCTCACTAAGGCTTTGAGACTCATTAGGATGCATTTGATTTTGCTTGTAATTGTTGTTCTAGCAAAATGAAAGCATTTCTTTTGTGATGTGAAGAGTGTTTAGGAAAATAGGAGACTCAGCAACTGCAAAAAAGTAAAACCAGATGATGCATGTAGACAAAACAGCATTGACTGAGAGGCAGAAATCACCCTGAAAAGGAGGGAGCTCATAGGTTCGTTATGAACATGCAAAGGGGATGGATGAAGCACATGCTGTAGATGTCTTCAGTGGACTCTAGGACTGCCGTACTCATCTATACAGTTATTTTATTTAACTTCAGTCAAAAAGTCCCAAGATAAAACTGCTAGATTTAGAAGTAAAAACTGAATCCTTACATCACAATTTTTGCATACTGCTTGTCATGTTAGTTATTACTATGAGTATAAAACAGCCTGTTCATAAGGATTGTGAGAAGACAAAAAACTAGATTTGTTCTCCACAGCAGCTTTCAAATAAGAACCTCTTCTCATAGCAGCTCCCACTGTGCAATAATTTCCTCCTTTGAGCATCAGCACATACATCAAGGCTGGTCAATGATTATAAGGACATAGTATAAAGCTGTGCATTGGACAAATAATGGAAAATGAATCTCAACCTCAGAGAAAATCATTGTTTGAATTCTTACCTGTCTTAATCCTTATATCTAAATAAACTTGTAGGTTGCTGTAGCCACAAAGTGTAATCCCTATCATAAAAGTTCCAGATTTACTGAAGTCACACAGAACTCAAGATTTCACTAGGCATCACTGTAGTGAAAGGCCATATGATACAATGGAAAACTATCTCTCTGCCCCATGGGACTCAACAGACTTAGTGTCTTCCTTGTCCAACTGGAAGTACCTGTGTGAACTTGGATGAACTGTCTAATCTCTTTATTCCAATATTGGTCAAAGGAGTTCTTTCTGAAGGGAAGACACATGCTGTCTAAGTTTTTATCTACCATGTGCATTCCTCAAGGAAATTTGATCAATCCAGCTCATGTGTTGGCCCACAAAGACAGAATACAACACAATACTTAAAATTGCAAGCTAAAGTTGTTCACTGGATTCTCATCTTTGCCACTTTCTTCAAGTTACTTTATCGTCTCAGTCTCAATTTCTGCACCTGTAATGTGGACTAAAATCCCTTGTGAGGAATTCTTTGGTATTTTGTTCCTGTCCTCCTTTTGCTTCTTAATCATAGACTTTTATATTGTCTGAGGTGAAGAGGACCTTGAAAAGCAAGACCAAACTGAGAATGGATCTCTAGAACTAGAAAGTTTTGTCCATAAAACTTCTTTCTCTAGTTTCCAAACTCATCTTTCTAAAATATAAATTAAATCACATGAGTCCTTTCTTTAGAAACAATCAATCATTTCTCAGCATATCATATTTAGAATAAAGTCTAAACTCTATCACATTTACCAGTAATTTTTAGCTTTAGATTTCTTTCTTCTCTTCTCTCCCCATCCTCCTCTGTTGATTTACACTCTTCTTTGTTTTTTGCATTGATAAAGAGAAATCCTTTATGCTAAATGTGTGCTTAGTCCATACTTGAATTTCTAGCAGGTAGTAGAATATATCTTCCCTGAACTCCTGAGTAGACAATTTCATACAATGTTTCTAATGCACCTGCATTGTTTTAAATCTATCTATCTATCTATCTATCTATTTATTTATTTATTTATTTGGTACAGAGTCTCACTATGCAGTTCAGACTCATAGTGATCCTCCAGTCTCAGCCTCCCCAGTGCTGAGATTACTGGCATGAGTCACCATGCCCAGTTTCAGTGACCGGCTCTGCACCCAGGGCCAGCTTGGCATGCAGTATTAGTGGCTGAACCCGGGTCCTTGTACTTGAACCCAGGTCAAAGGTAGGCACTTTGACCACTGAGCTATCTCCCCAGCCTGCAGCTGCATTTTGATAGTGACGTATCATAAGAGTTCAGGTATGGAATTTTTCACTAGTAGCAGTAGTAGCATTAGAGCAGTTTAGATTTTGGATTTTCATATAAAGGATGCTCAACCTGTATCTTTCGTGAAACCTTTATTGATGCTACTGACCACTATAGTCTCTCTCTGCCATCAACCATCGTATCTTGGCTATGGTGTATACGCTCCATGTACGGACTTATTTTGCAGTGTTTTGTGAGCTGCTCTTATGCCCTCCCAAACTAGAGTAAAGGCCTTTGACTAATGTAGCAGAGAGGATCTAGACTACAGTAAAGCACATTAAATGCCCTCTACATTTAAGGAGGTACTCCCTTTCAGTTGCCAACTCTCTGCTTGCACTATCTGGGAAATATGTATTTCCTTAAATTTTGCTCCCTGCATGTCTTACTCTCACTTACTACCTTCTTGTCTGGTCCTAGCAGCAGAGTGAGTACTTAGAAAGTTTCTGTAAATTCAAGAGAATTCTACCTTTTTTATATGAGTGAATACTACTCAGCATTGTCTTCTCACTAGAATTATGAATCCACATTTTGTTTACCTGCAGAATCTTCATTTAGAAGTCATCATCAACATAGAATGAATCCATGAAGGATTTATTACTGACATGACTCTAAAAATCTCTAAATCATATTTCCCAACAGAGAGAAAGCAATAACCCTTGTGTATTCATCAGCTATTTGTCACTGTGATCAAATCCCTCACATAAACAGCTTAAAGCAGGAAAGATTTATCTTGGCTTATGGCTTCAGAGGCTTGTCAATGGTGTGCTGGCCCCAGAGAAGAGAGTGACATGAGAAAGTCACTCATGTTGTGGTAGCCAACAATCAGAATGCAGAAAGACAGCCAGAAAAAAAAAAAGAGCTAGGGACAGGATACTCCATTCAAAGACATGTTCTCAGTGACCTACTTCTTCTAGCTAGACCGCACCTCCTAGCCCCCAGGTGGGCTAATAAACTCATCAATGGATTAACCTATTAGTGAGGTTAGTGCTCTTACTATCCAGCCACGTCTCTGGGCCCCACCTCTGAGCATTGCTGCACAGGCGATCAAGTGCTGAGTACATGAGTCTTTAAGGGACACTTGACATTTAAATGATTGTAATAGCATCAAGGTGCTCTCTAGAAGAAACAGGAAATGGGGTAAGCAACTCACTTTTTACTCGATGATTCATGTACGCATAGATCACTGTCTGTTGTGAATCCCGAATTACACAACTCATTATCTAGGTCAATCTAGAGAGTCATGTTGTCAGCACAGATGTGCTACTTTTGCATTAGAATTCTCAGTGGTGAAGTTATTTCCAAGCTGGCACCTATTATTAATAAAAGTGTTAAATAAATAAATTATGGGAACAATTAAAGTAATGCAGCCCACAGCAGAAATACATTGGATTATAAACATTATATCTTCATTTCATATGCTATTTTGTTTGCCATTTAAAAATTATGGTAGATCAAGTTCCTTTGGGAGTGTACCAGAATTGATTCACTGGTTATAGAAAAACAAACTCATGCCAAGTTAAAAAAAAAGTTTTTTTTTTTCAAGGAGAATGTCAGAATCAAATAAATGAATATTTTTAAAGCATTGAAACAGGCTAGAAGCAAAACAGCTCCAAAGAACATGGTCACAAAAATCCATGTGTAGTCACTTGAAGGCGCACATAGGGTCAGTCTGCACCAGTGGTTTTTATTTACATGGTTCCACTCAATTTTTATTTTGCATTGTTCTACTCAAGACCAATTTGTAGAACATAAGTTCACTTCTGGTTGTGATCAGTAGCCAAGCTGTTTACAGAAAGTAAGGATGGCACCTTGATTAAAAGTCCTACCAACACTATACACAAATAGCAGATGTCCATTTCTCAGGTGCAGTTGGAATCTGAAACAGTTACTGTGCTATTTTACACATATTCTGGGCCAAATGCCAATTCACGTTAACATGAACAAAATCACTTCGTCATGAGGCTTTGCTGTAACAGTCACATCACATTTGCTCAAATTTTGGAAGGATGAAGCTTCAAAGTGTTCATAGATCTGTAGGTAGATCTGCTAGAGAAAAAAATAATTTGGTCTTGCTTATTTTAGCTCAACTATTGGCTAATCAGAGCATATGGTGCCATCTATCAGAAAATTGGACTAATCTCACTCTGGGTTGTGCTGGAACGGCTTTGCCAATAGATGTACAGAATGAATATGTCCAAGATAAAGCGTTAAAGCTGCACATCCTGTTCTAAACTAGGCATTTTTTTCCTTTTATAGATCCTTAGAAAATTGCATGTGAAATGAAGAAGCGCTAGTGATAGCACGACTTTAGTACTAAATTGAGTAGGGTCTCCAAGCAGTAATGCAGAGCTCCAGTGATGTGGGCTGGAGCCTATAGAAGATTCTTTGGCCTAGATTTAATAGGACCAAATAGTCTAAAACTAATGATGGATCAATTTTTTTCTAGTTTTCCTTAATTATACACCAAGTACTCCTCTTGAAGTCAAGGGGAGTCTAAGTAGGTTCCTTTGTTCCCAGGCCGAGTACAACAAAGAAAGAGGAAAAGGAATAAAAGTTGGGTGCCAGTGCCTAGCATTCTGCTGTAGCCCAGTGTTGTTCCCAAGAGAATCAGAGATTCACCACTAGTAGCAGGTGTTCACCCCAAGAGTTTGGTAGTTAGACCTGTGGGACATTTTTTCATCCAAAGTATCATTTTTCTGAAGCACAATACTAACATTTGAAGCTAGTTTCTCTACAAAGATGCATATGAACTTGCTGGAAGAATGGCATTTATTGTGTATAAAATAATTTTTATTTTCACTTTCTTCATTCATTCCATAGAGTAAGCAGAACACTTTGCTAGGTTCCAGAGTAAATGTAGCATTGTGACATTCGATGAAGGTTGACTTAGGATTTGGTTAACTGGAGAACACTGAATTTTTCAAGGAAGAATAGATCTTCAAAAGCTAGATGTTGGAATAGGTTATTCATCTATTTTAATTTCCTTAATAGATACCCACTATAGAAAGTTGAAGGAAAATAAAATAATATTTCTTGAATAAGGCCTATTTAGATCTTGCTATTAAGAGCAGCTTTAGCTTGGTAACCCAAGTCAGGACTCTCTTAATAGTCTCTGTAAGAGAATCTATTGTTTAACAGCACAGCATATCTAATTATTTTTTTCAGTGAGATTGTGTGGATTTTTAAACATGTTCTTTGTCTCTCATTAAACCTTATACTTAAGAGGAAGTGCCAGGTATTTCTTCCTCTGTGCTGTAAACTGAGCATGCCTCCATGGCACACAGGGAATATTCAGTTCATACACATTGCTTGGGATTGGGGGTGGTTTGTTCCCCATGGTTCAGCTGGTGAAGTGTGGCCCTCAGCTTGAGAATGTAATGGTGGAGTAGAACATTTAGATGTGAGGCCTGCTGAGTGCTTTGCAGGTCTTGGAGTGTATGGTCTCAGAAAGTACAGCAGAACCCTATGCATCTAGCTTCCTATTTGAACCTGTTATCTCTCCCTCCTGCATGTACTTCCATCCTTGTCAGCTGCAGCAGATACAGCCCGAGAAGGGACTCCTAGAAAGAGCCTGATCCACACTACTTGGCCTTTCAACCCCCAAAGTTGTGCGCACAGTCATCGTCTTTTCTTTATAAAGTTAACTTGCCTTGGGCATTTGGATGCAGTAACACAAAGCAGACTGATACATACATTGAACTTATAAAAAAGCATAAGAACATATGTCCTGTTTTCAACATGGCATCCAATACAAAGATCCTCAGGTGAAAAAAGAGGCTAGTATAGCTAGGACATGGTGAACAGGAGTATAAGAGAGAAAGGGAAAAATAAAATGTGTAGGGACACAAACGATAGATCAAGACATGAGTGGTCCACAGTAAGGAATTCAATGCAATGGGAAGTTTTAGGGAAACATCAGGTATGCTGAATATTATATACTCATTGTGACACCATTATGTTTTGGCATTTTATTTTAATTATTTTATTTTATTTTTCTAATAATTTTATTGATAAACAAATAGTAATGAGACAGTTTTAAAACTGATTAGTAGGACAGTTTCAATAATTAATACATTGCATATTGTTGTCTTCTTAGTGGTTATTCATAGTGCAAGATGCAGACATGATATCCTGTCCATAAACACTATTAGAACAAATCTTTATACTCATTGAATTAAGAGAAAGTAACTGTATATCTATCCTAAATATTTTGAATATACAAATACAAAATGGTCCTTCCTTTATATCCCCTTTTTTGTTTAGTTTTGTCAGAGAAAGGTATTCCATTGTCATTTAAATATTGTAGG
>NDGM011081077.1:0-13075 GCA_002564305.1 Octomys mimax | reverse complement strand
ATAACTAGAAAATCTTACTTTTAGTTTTCAAAGGTATGTTTGCTAAGTAGAAAATTCAAAGAGAACAGGTAAAAAAATAAAACCAAAAGTTGCCCTTGCGTTGGAGCCCTAAGTGCCAGCATTACCCTGGATAGACGGTCTCCTACCCTCTGGCTCCACTTTGGCTTCTCTGAACCCTTACTCATGGACTTTATTGTCTGCTGCCTCTCTGTTCTCTCTTTTACTCTCATTGCTTTTACTCCTTCTCTTCCTTCACATGTTTATATTCTCCACACTTCTAGCCTAGTCTCTCATATCTCACTGTACACCAACTGCTATTGATCTCACCTTTATTTGCTGGTGACGCCCAAATCCATATATGAGCTCAAAACTCTTTCCTTGGCTTTGATCCAGAGGCCCAGCTGCTACTGAAATTGTTCTACTTGGTTGTTTCGTAGGTCAGAGGCAGCTCAAGCAGAATTGAATTTGCTGTCTTTCTCTGAGCCAGCAGCAATCCTTCTGAGGTCCCCACACCAATGAAGAGCAACACTTTTGTTGCCCTTCCCTTTTCCTTATCCCCAGATGCAGCCAATCACCAGACACTCACAGTTCTACCTCCTGCAGTTTCTAGATGGTGCTTGGTCCTCTCCACCCTAGCTTTCCTCCAGGGTAGGTCACTGCCACTTCTCATTCTGTTCCCTTTCCATCATTTTCCACCTTCCAGACTGCACACTTCTTCTAAAACAGCAGCCTACTTTATTTATGCTCTTCTTTTTAACTCCTTTGCTTTTGGAAGAACTCTAACCTCTGTGAGTGGCTTTCCAAGCTGGGTGTGGTTTGATCCAGGCCAACCTCTCCTTGCCACCTCCCATTTAACTTCTCTGCACAATTTACTCAACTTCTTCCACTTCCTTGAGCCATCTCCTTTTCCTTCACACAGGCTTTGCTCTTTGCCTAGAATGTTCATTCCTTTCTCCTTTGCTTGGATAAGTGAATAGCCCTCGACAGCAGATCAAGTGTTATTATTTTGGAAAACATTTTCCAACACCCACAGAATACATGGAAAATAACTTCATTGCACTCTAGTACTTCCTCCAACCCAGGCCTCCCTTCATTGCTACCATTTCCTTTGTCTTTCCAGTAAACTCAAGCTCTGGAAAGTCAGGGACCTTGTACATCTTGCTCAATATTCTGGGCACTCAGTAGACAATTAGATAGTATTTCTGAATGAGTGAATAGATGTGTCTGAAATATGGAAACTAAGGTAAATCTGGGGTGGAGATTATCACTGAAAATAGAACTCTTCCCATGAGTCTGGGTCTCCTAGTCATGAGACTGGGAGTTTCATGCTTTATTCATTGAACAGATCACCACAGAAATCGGCATGGTGTGTGGTATTCTTTCCTTCCTTTGGAGAAAATTGTACGATGATTTCTCTAGAGCTAGTGTTTTTTCATTCTTTTCTTTAAAAAAAAAACACAACCTAGTAATAATTGACTAACCAGAAGGTCTTAATTAAGTCTCAATGCAGAATGATATAGGCCAATTAAGTAATGCTCTGCCAATTAAGGAATGTGTGGAAAATAGCATCAAAGGTAATTATTTAGTGTGTCTGAGACTGGGTTAAAATGAAGTATCCAGTACCTTCCTTTTTTGCTCCTGTTGGCCTCACTGGAACCTCAGCTATCTCAGTTGGCTTTCTAGATAATTTTATCTAAACTCTGCAGATCGGATGCATTCTAAACTCTCTCTTTCCAAATGACCAGGCACTCCTGGCCACAAGCATTACCTGCCACTGAAGAGCTTGATGGGCCTCTTTGGAGAAGGAATGATGAATCTCAGCTCCCCAGCTTTCAAGGCTACACGGGCCTCCAGGCCTGACTCATGGAAGAAGTTGGTGTTCATTTGGACCCCACTCCGTGCAAAGTCCGGCATGATGATGCCCATATTAGTTACAAACTCCACGGACACAGACGGCTTCATCACCAGATCAGCTTGCATCTGTAGGTCAGAAAAGAGCCACCTTAGTTTTGTTATATACTTTAGTCTTTGGCTGTCGGATCAACTGTGCTTTCCCATCTGGCAATAAATATCTTTGGGTAACTCACATCTCAGGAAACATTACTGCAATTTATTTGGAGAAAGAAAAGCCAAATTCTCATTTCTCCAGAGCTAGACTCACAGGACGCAGAAGCACCTCAGTCAGCTTGAAGCATAACCAGACAGAAAGATGACAGCAATGAGCATTTGTTGTGAGATCCTCTGAGGTCTTGTTTTATTGCTACGCCCAACTGAAGCTGAAGAAGTGGCACATGCTGATGGAATGCTAAACTTTTTCACAAAAGTTAGTGACAGACTACAGTGATGATACACTTCATCTGGAACTAGAAGCCCATCTAAAAAATATGCACAAGGCATTCACCCTAGAGAACAACAATCATCGATTTGTTTGCATTTGATGCAAACAGGGTCTTACATTGGCCATTTCCAGTTTCACTCCAGCTTTGGTCCCTGGGGTGATGACTCCAGATGACGACACTTGCAACTGTAACCCCATTCCAGTGGGGAGCTCAAAGGTGTTGTCCATGAAGATGTAGTGAAGAAACAAGTCATTCTTTGAGCCTTCCCTAATGGCCTCTCCAATCTGCAGATCCAACAAGGGAGGTCAAATTAAAAGAAGCCTTGTATAAGGCTTCTTGTATAAGGCTCCCTTGTATAAGGGAGTTTCATTAATAAAACCTCTCAAACATCAGCTAATGATTTGTCTTTATTGAGAAAGGAAGAACTAGGCTATTTCAGTTATCTGAATGGTTTGATAAATCAGTTAACTATTGCTGATTTCAGTGCGTTGAGATATAAGCAATCACCCTGGATTGAATACAGTAATGTCATTTTTTTTTTTTTTTTGGTGGAACAAGGAATTGATCTCAGGCCCTTGCACTTGCCAGGGAAGCACTTATTCCTCAGAGCCATCTCCCCAGCTACAATAATGTCATTTTCATCTAGTGACTCAGAAGGCACTTAGGAATACTGTCAGGCCTCAGAGCTTTTTGAAATTTAAGTATCATGTATGGCATGGCTGAATGTTGTTTTTGTTGAGTGTGAATATAAATGAGAGTTTACTTGAAGTATATTATTTTATGGTAAATTCAATTTTTGAAACCAAGAACTACTGAAATGATGTACATAATAACATGTATTGGTTGCTTTTTTTAAAATAACATTTCCATAAAATAACATGAGGTTTGTTTTCTCCAAGCCAACATGATTATTTATCTATCATAGGGAGTATGTTTGCATATTTCTCCTTTGTTAGTAATAATAATAATAATGATAATAATAAAATCAAAACAAATATTTCAGCAGTAGGTTACAGTTTGCCAAATATTTTCCTTCATAGTCATAATTTCATTTCAACATTAAGAGGAGCCTTCTTCATCAGAGGCAGAGGATGCAAATACTTCACATCATTCCCTAGGTCAGACTATAAAGTTCTTAAAAGGTAAAACTAGCATTATGAATAGCTTCATGTCTTGTGAATCAAGATACAAATCTGTGTCTTTGAAGGGCTACAAGTACCTTTTCTGACCAGGTGACCAGGATCTTAAAAGAGTCTGGGAGATCTAAGAAGTGCACCAGCTAACCTCTGGGCCCACTGACGGGCTTGTTCACTCACCATCTGCGGGATTCCTTGCAGCGTGCGTGCACCACTCAGCAGCAGCCTTCCCAGGAGCTGGAGGTCTTGCAGCTTGAGAAAGCCAAGCTCTCTGCCCAGGATGCGGAGATAGGCTCTGGCTTCT
Source organism: Octomys mimax (assembly GCA_002564305.1). Classification (NCBI taxonomy): domain Eukaryota; kingdom Metazoa; phylum Chordata; class Mammalia; order Rodentia; family Octodontidae; genus Octomys; species Octomys mimax. Next base: position 9,296 of record NDGM011081077.1, on the reverse strand, counting down.
GGGATGTCTCTTGATTTCAAGTCTTTAATCAGCTTGTTGACAATGGGCATGATTCCATTTACCATGTCCTGGGATTTGAGTAATGAAACATCTGATGAGACATTGGCTCTAACACGTTTAGATTTCTGGGGTGGGGTCTGTCTACTGCAGCTACAGTGGGCATAATAAGCACATATGCTGAAGGTGGGGATACAGAGCAAGCACAGAAATCAGGCTTCCTTCCACCTTTTACTGAAAGATAATGTCTTAGTAAAGATGAAAGAAACCTGACATTTTATCAGGGACAATAGTGCTTTCAAAGTTGTCCTGAATGTGGGGGGAAAAAAAGTAGGAATAGTAAGGGCAAACCTTGTCCTCCAGGATGCCTGGATCTCTAGTGCTCCTTAAGATTAGAAACACTTTCACTCCCTCCCCTACTTAGCCTTCTCTCCTTTAATAAGAGATTTCTTGAGAAAATGTAGCTGCTACAGTCACAAGTTGAGAAAAAACCTGATCCCGGACCTGTTTTCCTTGGAAACATGAAGAATTGCATAGACTGATGCTATTGGATTGAAAAAGAACAGAGCAATAGACACAAAACAGATCAAAGAGTCTCAGCTTCAAGTGGAGATCAGTAAATCAGAAGAGAGGTGAGACCACTAATGAGCACCCAACAGCAAGTTATTGTAGTGCTTCTCAACTTTGGAGGTGGATATGAGTCCATTGGAATCTTACCAAAATGCTGGTTGTGATTTGGTAGGTCCAGAGTGGGCCTGGTGCACACATTGCTAAGAAGCTGTCACGTAGAGCTGATCACCAGACCACACTTTGGGTATGAAAAAATTAAGGGATAAAAAGGTTCATCTAGTCTGTATTCATTAAGAGAAGTCCCGTTGCTAGATTCACAGTAGATCTAGGGTCATTAGCTAGTACATTGATGTAAGTGAGAGCTCAAAAAAGAAGTTGTCAATGATGAAAATACTAACTTAAATTCATAGTAGTTGCTGTTGAAAAATCAGTACTCATGTTGGGCAATCTGCCTAGTATTTTATACATTATCTAAACTAGTCTTTAACCTTGTAAGGTATGGTTTATTACTAGTACTTGGGGACTCAGGAACAGAAACACATATCGAGAAGCTTGTCCAAGGGCATATAGCTTGAAGACAATGGTGTTAGAATCCAAAGCCATCCCCTAGACCTCACACTCACTCATGTCCCTAAAGTGCCTCTAGCAAATCTGGGTCCTGGGTGCAGTGAGTTTCTGGGAGGCTGTTGCCTGCAGAGAATCCTAACTCTCATGCCCACCGGACAACTTTATATATTGCTACAGTATCATTTCAGGTAGGTAATACTTTGATGACTTCTAGGCTTAGAAAAGAATACTTTTATATGGGGACCCTCAGCTTTCCTAAGAAGAAACTTAACCAGTACATACCTGCTCATGTTTGTCATCCTTGGTGTAGCCAAAGTGGTCCACCAAGACCTTGGAGACTTGCTCAGGAACTTGACCATTGACCCAATACAAAGCTTTGCTGACACTATCTGGGAAAAAACCTTGCTTCCCAAAAAGAGCTTCCAGTGTTGGTTCAAAGCCTTTTCCTTCTAAGCCAATCTGAGAAGGAAAATCAGGCAAGAATAAGCCATTGGATTTTTGGTTGTACATCAATCTCACAGTTCCATCTTTACATTCATTCAATTGAGCATTTGGTGAATGCTACAGGGAAGAACTGAGCCTAGCATTTCACAGAAGTTGTCTATTTAAATTTCACCTTGGTTTGTTTTTCAGGAGAGGCAGGCAGGGATCAGAGACCACAAATAAACAAGGATTCAGAATCGAGTGTGGATTTGGGGTTCGAAGTAGATATCACTGGGTAGCTCATGTGCTTCCTTAGATCTGTGGTTAAGGGCTTCTCTGAGCCATCTACAAATCTTTATTATAAGGAGTCATGCTTCATATGACCCCTAGTGGAGAGAGGGGAAGGAAGGAAAGAAGACCTCGAAGTATGGCAGGAACGGCCTGATTATTGTTGCTGTCCTCCAGGTTGTCTACTGCCTCTCTTGATTTTTTTTCCTTTTAGATGGGGGTCTCTCTATGTGGCTCAGGTTTGTCTTGAACCCCTAAATGCTCTGCCTCAGCCTCCTAAGTCATGAAACTACAGTCACATGTTGCCATACTGGTACTTGCTTGACTATTTACAGTGTATGGAATGGACAAGAGAGCTTGATACTCTTCAGTCTCACACATACCTCAAAGAGGTCAGCTGCAGCAAATCCAAAGACAGTCAGGGTTGTCTTCAGCATGGTTTCTTTAGGAAGATAATTATTTGGATCAAATATAAGATTCCCTTCAATTTTGGCTGAGACTGGGTCAAGTGAAGGAAGAGAAATAGATTTGGAAAAGTGATAGTTCTGGGAAAATTTTCTGAAGTCCATGATTGTTGGAAGTTGAGAATCCTTTAGAGCTTCTTTCACTAAGGCTTTCAGGCTAGATGAAAAGAGGAATACTTTTTGAGCCGATATACAGTGTAACTTATTCATTGACTCTCATATTCCAAATAAATATAAATTTCCAATCACTAGTAAAGTATGTGGGATTCATTTGACCCCAAGACTGTGCTTCAAAGTCTGCTTTACACACACACGTCTTTAGAAGAACACCCAGTTCCTTGGGCAGTGCCTGTACCAGAATGGACACTTGTACATTCCATCCCAGGGCCCTCAACAGCAGATGGGGGAATTAGGCTTACTTACTCTCCAATATATAATTCTTCTGAGTTCAAGATGTTGGCAATGTGAGAAGCCACAAAGTTCTTCACTTGTTCATTCTCCTCTTGTGGGAGAAGTTGGATGATTTTGTTAATATCTGGCTGGGAAGGCTTCTTCATCAGCATGAGGTAGGCAGCGAGCCGCTTCTCCACTGGAGAGGTGCTGTCAACAAAAGTCTCAAGAAGGAGCTGCTGGACCTAGAGCCAAAAGAACAGCCTGTGGTCACTGTCCTTCAGCCAGGACCTAGAATGTGCTTGGCTCACTAGTTCTTTCTTACGCACAGGTCTAATTTCTCCCTAAGAACTCTTCAACTTCTGGTCATAAATCAATATTTCCTTGAGCAACCAACTCAACATTGTTTTTTGAGAAGAATTCCGTTGACTTGCACCCACTACACAAATTATGGCCATGTTGTATCACTAGGTGAAGATAAAGTGCTTTTAGCAAATTATTTTGTGTGAGGTAGGAGCTAATAAGGTAGCTTCTTCCTAAGGCTCTGGGGACTTTGGCATTTGAGATAGGATTAGTTTCACTATTTTAGTTTTGTGAGACTAGGGAAAAATCAAGCATGTTTTCCCAAATGATAGTGATGGTTAGTGTGGTGGCAAAAATCTCATTCTGCATGGTGGGCAGCAGCAGGGTTGAAGATGTCTCTCATGCCCATACAGTACTAAGCAGTCAGGTAATGGATTTGTTCAAATTTGTGATGATAAAATAGTTGACCAAAGTCAGTGAGATGGTGAGCTTTAGGATCTCAGTGCCCTCATACTTTCCCAAACCTTGTTAATCAGCTTAAAGGTACATTTCTACACCTCTGGATAATTTACCTCATCTCCAAGTTCCATCTTTCTCAGGGCCTGGATAGCAGTTTTCTGAATTAGAACTGATGGCTTTGGGCTTCTGATGCATTCCAGGACCACAGACTTGATCATTGGTGTGATGCTGTCTAAGGTTCTACCCATGTTTCCAATGACCTGCATTGAGGAGAAGAAACAGAGCACATTACAACAAAGGAGAAATAAGAGGTGTCCAGAAGGAACATCTCAAATGATGTGCATTATACAAAAGACCAAAGGTACCCTCAGAATCAAGTAAGTGTGATCCTCATCCCCAGCACACTTGTTGCGGATCTGCTCCTGGAAGTAATTAGCGATGTCCTGCAGGTCCTCGGTCACTGTACGAGTTGTCTTAAAATAGCTATAGAATAAGAGAGGAGTATTAGCACCTACATGCATACTTACACTTCTCTTAAAATTCAAATGGGTTTGCTAGTTTCTTTTCTTTCTTTCTTCTTATTTATTGGATATAGGGTCTCACTATGCAATTCAGACTCATAGTGATCCTCCTGTCTCAGCCTCCCCAGCAGTGGGACTGCAGGCACATACCACCACATCTGCCTTTGGGGATAGCATGGTGCACTTGGCCTTGGGGCTGGCACAGTATGTGGTACCGGTGATCAAATCCAGGTCTTTGCACTTGCCAGGCAGGCGCTTAGACTGCTGAGCTATCTCTCCAGCCCAGATTTGCTAATTTTTTTAGTTCACATTTTTTTCTGTCAAAATGAGCAACTGAGAAATAAAAGGGCAACCAGCAAGGGTTGAAGTGTTAAACTAGAAATGTGTCCTTTCCCTCTGGTTCCAGGAGGAGCAGTAGTGTGGAGACTCACTTGTTGACCACGTAGCTCAGTGCATACAGGGTGGCCCGGCTCTGCTGCTCCCTGGCTATGTTGAAGATCTCGCGTAGCCTCTGCACTGAGGGGTCTGGGATCAGGGCCACCAAATAGGTTACAACGTCTATCAGAAGGGGGTTGGCTTTCTCGCTTTTCAGCCACTGGAGGACATGGGTGTAACACTGGGGCTGTCCACACTGAACCAAGGCTTGTAAAGTGATGGGGCTGAGAAGAGACACACAGAGAGAAAGAGAGAGCATCTTTGAGCACGTGAAATACCTTTGACCCAGGGGTGCCTGTTTCTATGAGTGCCTTCTTGTCCCCTTTTCTCTGTCCAGACTAACTAGCTTTCAAAATGAAATTCAGAGACTAAGGATCATGTTTTTCCTAGGAGAATTTCCACCTAGGGAAGGCTAAAGAAGGAACCCTGGACCTGAAGCTGGAGGAGGATTTGTCATCATCCTTGGGTCAAGACATATCTGGCCAAAACTGGCATGGTCCCTTCCTAGCCTTGATCCATCTGTGACTTTCACTGTGTTTAGATCTAGCGCCTTGAAGTGCAAATGAATGGAACTGTTTTGTTTGCTTGAATTCTTTCTCCACTAGCCTGTAGGTTTCCAGTTCAGGCCTCTTTGCCTCTCAAGTTTTCCAGGCTATGCACTGTAGAACTAGGAATCAGAACATGCCTGTCAGATGTGGGAGATGCTTCCCTCCAATTTTAACATTCACACACATGCTTGCCTGGAATGCAGTGTGTGTGTGTGTGTGTGTGTGTGTGTACTCATTATGCCCATGGATCACTAAGCATATCAGCTCCTATTTGTCTACCCAGAAGATGTTAACTAATAATTCATCAATGGATTAACTGGATTGATATTTAAATGGTCCTTGAGGCTGTCTGGCCACAGTTCAAAGGTTCTGCTGGCTTCTTTGGGACATCTCAGAGACAGCTGCAGCTGTCGAACTCCTACCTGGATACCTCGATCAGCTGTGGCAGGAGTGATGTGACTGCCTCGCTGCTGAGACCTCTCAGGTTGGTGACCAGCTTGCTGAAGAGATTGGCTCTCTGGGCATTCTGCTCAGAGACAGACAGTTTTTTCAGTTCCTGGAGGGTCTTCAAAACAGCCTCGGCCTGCTTTGGCAGTGACATGGATTTGGTGTTCTCAAAGGCCAACCCCACCTTCTGGGAGCCTGGAGGAAGCAAAGTGTCAAAGGAATTCTGAAGGAAGTCGGGAGGCACCAACAGTGGAGAAAAGAGAAGAAACCAACTACACTCAGAATTTGGCTTTTTAAAAATAACTCATCATAGTATCCCTGAGGGTTGGTATCATTCTCCAAGAGAAGGGATCCAAGACCCAGAGATAAGCAGTGTACTTTGAAAGCTGTCACCCACAAACTCTCTGGGCCCATGAGGCAAGGCTGGGATTGAGTGGAGGCTCATCTCAACCTGTATCAGATTCCCCTCTGCTGGAAAATCTGTGAGGAGGCTCTGCTGTCAGCATGGCCACAGCAAGGCTGGACTCCATGGTCCTTGCCCATCGGTTCTTCTGACTGAACCTACTGGCAGCTTGCCAGGCAGGTGACCCCTCTGCAGCCTCATTACTCTACTCTGACCTGCACCAGAGAGAAGGATAGGGGCCTCATTAAGGGGAGGCAGTGAGAAATCTCAACTTCCATCAGACTGGCTCACTCTGAGCCCCTGAGACGTTGGGCCCTGGGCCACAGTGTAAAGCTCCCTTGTGTCATTTCCTCTGGGCTTCTGCTGCCTGATGCTGCAGAGAGTGCAATGAAGTCAGGACCATGACATTTTGACAGAATTAAATGCAATATAATTTTGGGTAAAGATCTTTCGAGTCCCTTTTACCTCTGAAGATCAGTTCTTGGAATTATTACTGGCCTGTTCCCCAGGGTGCTTCCCCACCCCCAGACCTCATCTGGGAGGGCCTTGAAGCTTGTCACAGTTTATATGAGGTTGCCAGTTTTACCAAAAGTGCTATAGTAGACTTAGGGTTCAAATAGTTTTTTTTTTTTTAAACTGTGAAAACCTATGTAGCATTGGAAACTTCTCCTTGTGACATGGGGAAATAAATGTGTCTTCTCACTGGTAGTAGCTCTGTGGCTATGACACCATGGTCATAGCTGACTTCACTCATTGGTCAGCAGGCATTTGACAGTGCCCAGCCAAGAGCTGAGCCTGACTGGTGCTGCAGAAGCACATTTCTCAGGGCCTTCCTGGACATAAAGTCTTACCTTCGCCAAAGAAGCGGCTGTTGATCTTAGGTGTGTCTTCAAGTTTCAAAGTCTGTGTAACCTGGGTCATCATTCCGTACTTATTCCTGGGAACAGAAGAAACCCACCTGTCAGGGATAGCAAGATCCCCAGAACATACCATTCTGTTCCACAACCATTGTTGAATTCCTATCACTTTGTTTAGTGAAATTCTGTTTCATTTCAATATTTTTTGTTGTTGTTTTTCATTCTCTTTAAAAAATAAAAATAAATAAATAATGTTTCCTGTCTCTACTCTGCCCACAACATGGTCACTTTTCAAAGAACAATTAAATCTAGCCACACTCAATCTCTTGAGGATAGCTATTAACCCCAGTTAGGACACACTTCATGCCCTACATCAGTCTAGAATGACGGGAGGGTTGAGAGGAACGAACACTATCTCCCACAGCACAATGCCAAAAAGATGGCAGTTACCAAGTACATATTAGTTCAACATCAGTTTTCAAAGTGAATTTGAATTAGGAAATCAATAGTCGAAATCCTCCCAGAATCTGTTTCTGACCAGGGTACCTGGGATGATCCCCTGCTTTTCTGGATCTATAGCCCTTAATGCGGGAGTCTGAGCTATCCTTTTTTTTTTTTTTTTTTTTTTTTTTTTNATCTTCTGTTGGTCTCAAATTGTGTCCCATGCCTAAGGTTTTTCTGCTCAGTCACCTGTTAGCTTAAGAAGGGGGACACAGAACTGATCTGCTTTGTAATCCTCCCAAGCTCCCTCCCAGGCACAGCTGGACCAGAGACAGCACCCGGGAGCAGCTCTAGCCCAGATCAAGCATGAAAGGTGGGCTAGCGGAGCAGCAGGCAGCCTACTTGTAGGAGAAGGGCAGGAACAGATGCTGCTCCTTGCAGATGGCTTCTGACACGTGCTTCCTCTTGGAGTCCAGGCTGTACTGGCAGGACTGGCTGCTGCTGATCAGAGTAGACAAGGGGCGGACCTATGAGCGGTGGGGGAGAAGCATCTTGATGAGACCCGGTGAGGCTCGGGCCTGAGTCTTCTGTCACAGGTGTTTGTCTTCAAGGTAGAAGGGAAGGGCAAACCTGTGCTGCTGGCTGCACTCAGTAAAAGCAAGAGAAGGGGACTCTTGACACTTACATAAGGGAACAAAACAAGTGAGCATATTCAACTGCAGACTCTTTCAGGACATAATTTATATACACCTCATGTCCTGCGTTTACCTGCTTACCCCCTCCTCCCCCCATGACTTTGCCAAATAAACATGTGAATAATGCTTTCTCCTGGGTCAGGCAACCTGTGATCATGTTCTAGAAGGTGTTGCCAGGAGCTAAGCATGCTCAGGTACTATGGTGCCACATGACATTAGGTAATAGCAGAGAAGGTTATTACTGACAGATAGGCTGGGGCAGGAAACCAAAGGGCCTGGTTTTGGTTAAGGTCATACTTGGGAAGAAGGCCATGAATTTGGAACATTCTAAGCTATGTCATTTCATGGGATGAGAGAGAGGAGAGAACAGAGGTCTTGGGACTTCTTCCAGGGCCAGATGCTTGGGCCAGCCAGCCTTTTGACAGGAGGAACAGCCGGTGGCTTTCTCTTCTCAGGGATGGACAGTTAAGTGATGGCAGATACTTTGGTGCTATGACAGAAAGACAACCAGGAAGACTGCTGTGGGCTGGCAGCTGGGAACCTGACTGCAGTCCTGGCATAATTAATAATTAGTCATGTGCCTTGGTACTCCTTCCTGCCTCTGGTCAGGCACCTTCCCTGTGGTCTATGTAAGGCACAAGCTGGGCGGGCACTTCTTGGAGTCCTTATTTACTGCTAGACAGACCATTGCAGAATTTTTGCAATGAGGTAGCAGCTGTATGCATAACAGTGTGTGTGAGACTCACCAGGCCTCTGACAAGGGCCAGGGGGCTGGCTCCTATGCTGATGGGCTGGAAGCCAGAACACTGCTGCAGATTTCTTTCCGTGGACATCTCTGTGGCCACATTGCCCTTCCTTGTCTTCACCGTGACTTGTGTGGAGCAGTTTCCATACACAGTATCCTGTGGGAGCCGAAGATAAAGTCAGGCACTTCCGATATGAGAAAACACCGTGAGATTCTGGAGAGAAGCTGCAAAGAAAGGCTGAGAGCCACAGCAAGGGATGTGAACGCACGAGGGCGTTGTTGCCTGCAGGCAGAGGTGGCCTTGCTGGGGTCTGACCAGCCACAGCCCAGCCCTATCTCCAAGCCCCATGCAGGGCAGAGCTCTGAACGTAGTAAGTGCTCCACAGTGCCCACAGGACCGAGGTCAACTGAATTCTCTTCACAGCTGCACCAAAAATTTTTAAAGAGGCCAGCAACTTCTAACCTTTTTTTGGAATCTAATATACACTCTGGCTTTACCGGGCTATAATTTACGCATAGGAGAGAAAAAAATCAAGCAAAAGCAAAAGGAACACTCAGGATTTCCCAGTAACTGCACTAAAATTAAACAAAGAATAAAATAAATGACAAATAACAGGAAGCAGGGACATAGGTCTTTTGCAAATGGGCAGGGACTGAGAGGGGGGACAGGAGAAGGAGGAGGATTAAAACATTAAGATGTCCTATGTACACGTGCCAGCTCTCCACAAGGAAGGTGATCATTA
>NDGM011081076.1:0-11571 GCA_002564305.1 Octomys mimax | reverse complement strand
CGCTTTATCATCCACACTTCCAGCACTGTATTGTACTTTTTCTCACCCATAATCTAACAGAAATTTTATTAGCCATTTATCTTTGGTATTGCCCCCATAGTCAACTTGGTTTTCATAGAAATATTTTCTTTCCATTCACATTTTATGTGATAAGGTTAATCAAAATTAATATAATTGGGCTGGCCAGATAGCTCAGCGGACTGAAGCACCTGCTTAGGCAGAGCACAGGGACCGGGTTCGATCCCCGGCACCACAAGCTGTGCCAGCCCCATTCCTAGGGTGCGCTGAGATGGTGATTGAGATTGGGCATGGTGGCACGCACCTGTAATCCCAGCTCTCAGGAGGCTGAAAACAGGAGGATCACTATGAGTTTGATCTGTATAGTGAGACCCTGTACTAAATACATTTTTTAAAATGAAGATAATTATATAAGAACAATAAGCATGAGTGGCTTTTGATAAATATAAAATTAAATCAATGGCACAGAGTTCACAGTGAAAGTGGAGTACAGGCTACTCTGCTGTAGCCAAGCACCTCAAGCATCTGTCCGGGGCACAGGACTCAGCGTCAACTGAGCAAGTTGGAACAGACACTGGTTAGGAAAATATCTCATAAATCTTGATGGAGATGTCTGAAAAGCCACAGGCTCAATCTGCATAGCGGAACCAAATCCGTTAGCTATAGCTCACATGCAACTCTCTGACACAATCAAGCAAACCCGATACCTGAAGCAGGAATGCCTGAGCCAGGAACCGCTTCACAGTGCCCTGACCTGGGCACCACTGGCCACAGTTAACACAGCCTCCTATGGTGCAGCCCAAATCCTCTTATGCTGTAAGAAGCCAAGCTACCCTGGGGTAAAAAAAACTATTTTCAGTCAAAAAGCAGCCAACCAGGTGAGAGGTAAAATAATAATGCTTTGGGGAGAAATCTAAGTGAGTATGCTAATGACCTCAGGTAGGCAGCACTTGAGTAGGACACAAAAAGTGTAAGTCACAAAGTAAAATGTTGGTAAAATGAACATTAGCTTGGGAAATCGTTTTCATCAAAATAGTATATTTCTAAAGAATGGAAAAAGGCCAGCAAGATAGCTCAGTGGACTAAGCCCCTGTTTAGGCAAGCACGGGGACCAGCCCAGGACCACGTGCTATGCCAGCCCCACCCCTAGGCGCACTGAGCCGGCCACTGAGTCTAGGCATGGTGGCACACACCTGTAATCCCAGAGCTGGGAAGGCTGACAACAGGGGGATCACTAGGAGTCCAAGTTGCATAGTGAGACCCTGTACCAAATACATAAAAACATCAAAATATAAAAATAAAGAAAGAAAGAAGGAAATGACAAGGCACCGACTGGATGTACTTAAATTTATTTATTCAACAAAACTTGTACCCAGAATCCAAAAGGGCTTCTTACAAATCAGTGAGAAAAAAATCCAGTAACTAAATAGAAAAACGGATGAAAAACTTGAGCAAGCACTTCTAAAAGAAGAGATCCAGATAGCCCACGCACATATAAAGAGTGCTCAAGAGAAACGCCACACAAAGCTGTCAAGAAAACGAAATTAGATGGAGGATATATCTTAGGGGCCCAGTGGCTGCCTGGCAAGTGTGAGACCGTGAGTTTGATTCCTGGCACAAAAAAAGAAAAAAAAAAAAAAAAAGAAAGAGAAAAAAATTCATCATGAAAATGAAATTAAAGTCAGAATAAAGTCAAAGGATGATATGTAAACCAAATGTAATGGGGGGAAGAACAGAGAGAGAGAGAGGGGGTCAATTATTTAGACAGCGATGTCCATAGCGCATTGTACTCTATACATACAATGGAAGACTTCTGCCTTAGAGAAAAGAAAACTGACATGTACTACAGTGTGGCTGAGTCCCAAAGACATTACAGTAAAAGAAGCTAGGCACAGAAAGCCAAATGCTGTGTCAACTGCCTAGAGAGGTCCTGTTCACAGACACCACGCAGAACGTGCTGGCAGCGGGTGGGGAGAAGCAGAACTATATAGCAAGGGAGTTTCCATTTGGGAAGACAATACAAAGCTGTGAGGTGGGAGGAAGAAAGGGCTGCTTAACGATAAGAATATGTTGAAAGCCACTCTAAAAATGATAGAAACGGTAAATTTTATGTTATATATTTTTTTACAATAAAAAGCCCTGAGATGGACACACTAAAAAAGCTAAGGATGGAAATGAACAGCAGTAAGTACAGTGGGGATGTGGGGACACACAGCCACTCCACACTGCAGCCACAGTCGGTGAGAGTGGAAATCAGGACCACTGTGCTGGAAGGAAACAGCTGACACTGGGCAGCTACAACCACGGGACTCAGCATCTGTCCCCAGGTACATGTCTGCACTGACACACACCTCTGGCCACCAGCTAGACCCCTCTCTGGAGCATCAACACAGCTCCCCTTAAACTTGAAGCCACCACGTGACATCAGTTGAATGGACAGACACAGTCTCACCACGGGCTGCTCTCCCACAGAGAAAGCCTCCCACTGAGTGAAAGAAAGCAGATACAGGGCAGCACGAAGTGCATGCATCCCTCTGTTGAACACTTACAACTACTCCCTGTCCTTGGATGCTGAGACCGCAAGGCAGGCGGGAAGTGGCAGGGAGCGTCAGGATGCTGGCTAGGTTCCACGTCTTCATATGGATTAGTGAAAATTCACCAGGCTGTACCCTTAGGAGCTCTGTGCTCTGTGCTCTGTGTCTGTGCTACTTGACTACCACCACAGTGGACAAAGCCGGTCCTCTGTGGCACCGCATACCAAGAAGAATTCAATTACAGAATACTCAGGACAAAGAAACACGGCCATAATGGAGCCGTGCTGAAGCCAAGCACTGCGTGTGTAAGTCGCCCCCAGGAACTGTGTAAGGGGGGGACAGTTAGATCAGGGAGCTAAGGCCACCACACAGTGTCGTTAGCCCATTTAGCCCTAGCCCGGTCATCCCAGCATCTGTGCAGGGCCTGCTTGGAACATCTGATGCGCACTCACCTCAAGCAGAAGCTCCCTGAGGGCAGGAATTCTAGGTGCTTTCTCAAGGACAAATCACAGCTCCTAGCACAGAGCCAGGTATCTCAGAGCTAGCAAAGCCATTTGTTTAATAGCAACACACTGTAACACTAGAACCCCATGGGAGTGATATGATAAATTAAACATGTTACCCATGGATGCAGGAATTTAAGTATCAACCTTGCCTGACACAGAGTACACAATGCTATAGTCCCAGCCACTCGGGCAGCTGAGGCAGTAGGATCACTAGAGGCCAGGAGTTGAAGGTAAGTCTGGGCAACATAGCAAGATACCCATCTCCAGTTTGTAAAAAAATCAATCCAGGGGCAACGTGCCCAAAACCAAGAGCTCTGTCTTACAGCATACCAAATCCCGTGCAAGTTATCAAATGTTCCTAATCTCTGCTTGTGACCTAACATCAGGAACAGTGGTGACCTCCTAAGGCTAAAGTGGTGACCTCCTGAGGCTAAAGGGTGTGAGGATAAAGTGAGTTCCACAAGGCAAAACTGGGGGAAAACAGAAGGAAGGACACAATTATGCACCCCACAGAACCCAGGCAAGAATGGTGAGCTGCCTGCCCTGAACTCCAGAGGAGAGGGCGGGGGACCTCTGGGAGCCTCTTCTGGCGTTAGCACCTCCAATCTTCCTGCAGTCAGCTGGTGGGAAGGGGACTGACCATCTAACATTTCTGATCTGTCACCTGGAATCTCTTTTGCAGCCACAAATTTGTAGGTCTAGTAAAACCAACTAAACAGCCTATGTAACACATAGATTCCAGGTGCCACAAACCTTCCAAGTGACAGTGGTGTCCTCCTCACCCCGAGGCCACAGAGTTCATTACAAGTAACTGCCCCTGCCATGCCTACTCAGTACAACCATTCAAATGGACAGACGGATGGCCAAAGCCTTGCTCAGAGGTTCCCTGGTGCAGGAGGGCTGCCTGCCTCTCAGATCAATGGATTCTCTTCTTACTGGTGCAAGGCATGGTGGGGGCCAGACAGGGCTGCATTCTGGAATCAGGCCCTACATCTGTAAGAGTCACTGAGCATCCAACATGAGCCACTAGGCACTGTTCTGGATCAGTCACTAACTAACATGGGACTCTGGTCACATTTTTTAAAGACCCTGGGCTTTCATTTCATTTGTAACTCATAAATAGTACCAGGTCACTTCCAAAACTTTTACCAACCTATGATTATCTAATCCACATGCTTTTCTAAACATCCAAGTTAACCTTCTTCTAATTCACTCCATGACATCTTGTGCTGCTATCTTTAGAGTCCTGTGTCCTCACTTGCAAGGTGTCATGTCACACAGCACAGTAACCAGGTGACTGATGAGCCAGATGGAAGCATCACCTATCTGCCAATGTCAGACTGACGGAATGATTCAGCTATTCAACAAGCTGGTGTTGGGTGCCACCTTGGGCCAGGCACTGTACTAGGTATCCTGGAAACAAGGATTTCTGAGGGGCTGCCTTTAAGGTGCTCAGAGTCAACAGAAACTGCAGCCACTACATGCAGATTACCCATCAGAGCACAATGCAGGAGGGCAGAGCATCATGGGAAAAGGCAGGGAGCCAAGAGACAGGGACGACAGGTGCAAGAGGAGGAGATAACTGGAGTGAGGTCTGGGCAGGGGGCAGATGGGGATGGAACTAGAAGAAAACAGTATTCCCTGTAATCTTAGAAAAAATCCCTAATGGTGACCCATTTCCAGGGTAGAAAAAAAAACCCTTCGATAATTTGAGTTTTCTAGGTGTTTGGCTTTGGAAGAGTCAGAGCGAAAGCCTCATTTAACATTTTAACACCTGCCCACCCACTGAGACTCGGCCTCCTTCTGCCCTGAAGAGGCGGCATCCTTCTCTTCTTTGCCATTACGCTCCCTGGTTTCTGCTGCCCAAGCTCGGTCTCACGTGGGGGNGGGAAGCAGGTGAATGGAAACTGCCCATGGTTTAGGAGCTATAAAATGGAAAGTATGAACAAGAGCGAAATTATTTATACATGGGCATCTTCGCTGGGAGAAACAGCTCCTCTATCGCTCAAACTAAGACTACAGCACAACTCATTTTTCGCCTTTCCATCCCAATTAGCTGCGTATTTTTAGCACGTGTTACATAAGGCTCATCTGCCCAAATCCGCTGGCTGGGGGCCTTTCCTTTCACTGGCTGACTGACCCGCGTGGTAGGATGACGAGCAGATCACAGCATGTCTCTAAATAGCCTGCCCGAGGAGAGGTGGACAGAAAGAGCTCTCGGGATGAAGCGAGGGTTTGTATCTAGTGTGCCAGGGCTAAATCCATCCCTTCTAAAAGGGGAAAGCAGAGAGAATGCACAATTCCAAATCAAACTGCCGCATGTGGATAAGGCTGCTCCGCCTACCATAAGCATACAAGGACAGAAGCACGGCTCAGATGGGAGCGAAGTGCTGACAGTAGAGGCCCCAGGCTTCCACGGAGGTGGCCAGCCCTGAGTGCACAACGCTCCAGGGGCTCCGTCAGCTGCAGAAGCATCTCATTCTGGATGTGCACATACTCTACGCAGAAGCTACCGGCCTTTCTGGGGGGAAAAGGGGCATCTGTTTTGGCAGTGAGAAGCAAGAACAAACATGAAGGAGGACACTTTGCCCCAACCCCTCTCCGTCGTTAGCTTTCACCCTTCTAGGAAGATCACTTCCCCTCTCTCAGCATCTGCAGGCTTGTGCTAAAAATATCTACCATCACTTCTCTATACAGGGTGAGGGAGGACAAAAATGAGACAAGGAATGTGTCAAGAAAAGTATAACGTTATATTCAAGTGTGAAGCACGACTGTTATGAATTTGAACTGTACCTACGATCACAGACCCCCCAAGTCAATGTTGTAGAGGTCATTGCCACTGGACCACCTCCTCTAGAGGGCGCGCTGTTGCATGAGTTGCTTACAAAACCAGCCACTAAAAAGGTAGTCAAGGAATTTAGTGCTGGGGTACTTACCTTACAGCCCAAAGGATACGCTGAAGCCATAAACTTGTCCACAGGCCCTAGGTTCATCGGAACGCAAGTGTCCACCATAGGGACTACTGGCACCACCCAGGACCCCCTCCGTGGCCTCTCAGCCCGTGAAGGTTATGTAAGGGGCAGGCACCAAGAGACAGGCACTTTCCTGAAAACCCAGATGTCTCCAGGACCATCTAAAGTCACTACGGCAAAGTCCCTCCAGAGTAAATGAAAACTAAAGCAGTGTTAGTCCTCAGCATACATCAACAGTTTGCAATTCTGTGGCTATCTATTAGGAAATGACTAATGTTCCAATCCATCGCTAGAGTGAGAACCAGCTCTCCCGGTGAGACCTGACTTCCCCCTGCTCAGGAGCTCTGGCCATGAGCTCTCCTCTCCAGCACCCTCGGGCCGGAGCCACAGGGCTGAGTCCCACGTGTCATTCAGTGCACACGTGGAGCAGCAGGTATGAACCAGCGTGCTGGTGACAGTTACAGCACTCACGGGCCAGACAGACCTGGATCTCTGTGTCTTTCCAATGTGACCCTGATGGAGGTAATTACTCTGCTCCTGCAACAGTTTTCAATTGTATAAAATGTGCTGCTTCACAAGTAGGTTGTATTAAATTAGATGGTATATACAGAAGTGCTTAATACAGAGCCTGATTCAGTGAGAAGTTTCCTTTCCTTCTATAGCCTTCAATTCCCAGGAAGTCTAAGTAAATCTACAATTCACAAATTAACTGTTAATCTCCTTTCTCTTCCAAGCACCCCCAAGCACGTACATTTATATACATTCTGTCTTTCATTATCCTGTGTACTACTTTTCAGCCTAAACTTCCAAGATCAAATTCTATTTCTAGAGATACTATTTGCTGCCTCTGGCCTGCAGCAGTGTCTGTGTGCGTGTCAGAAGATTCCCAGCTGTGGCTATCCAGGTCACTCATTTAACAAGGACAAAAGACATGGTGGTAAAAAAGAAAAAAAGAAAAAGCACTTGCTTACAAACCCCTCTGAATTTCAGCCGCCAACTTTTGAGTGGAGATAACACCTGCGGTATCCCGCGTGGTTTCACTGTATGATCAAGTAAGAGTATTGGGATGGGAGAGCTACGTGCCCAGTACTGCGTAAGTACCCAGCCTCCTCTTCATCACCATCACTGCCACCACCATCATCATCACAGAAACTGCCACCACCCACCATCCACTAATGCCACTACCACCCCCATCATCACAACAATGCCACCACAATCGCCATCCTAACTCCCACCACCACCGCCGCCACAGATTGCTGCCACTACTGCCATCATCAAAGCCATGACAATGACTGCCATCGCCATCGCTACCCCATCACCGCTACTGCTCCTATCAGAGCAAAGGCCCCTTAGCACATGGGCACGCACATAAATCACTGATTTTACTAGCCAGCTGCTCCTGGCCTGTGCCATGAGATATTGTGATAGTCCTTTCTTTAAAGAAAGTGGTTATGTACAGTGATTGCCCTGAGTCCCAGACGGAGGATTCCTCCACCCACCAGAACTCCCATCCCTACAACCCGGACCAGGGCCCTGGAGGACGGAGAATTTGAATTCTGCCAACCAAGTTTCCATGCATATCATTGCAAGCCTCAGCAGTCAGCTGCTGAGCAGCAGACTGAAAATTCATGCCTGCCAACCTTGTCATTTCTCAAAATTTTTGAGTTATTTATACTGCACAAGTCTGTGAGATATAAGTCTCCAGATTCCTGGGATGTACAAGAAACTGGAACAGTGTTCTTCTAGAAACTCCCAACCAAAAGTTGATGGTACTATATGCAGATATGCAAATGTCACAAAGAAACCCATCATCTTGTTCAATTAGTATGCATTATTATATTTTAAAAAAACACCTCACGAAAATGATGGCACCGAGGCTTCCAGGATTCTGGAAGAATTCTCCCACTCCGTTTCTCCCACCTAGATTACCTTGCCTCCCCACCGAACCCCACAGCTGCAGGGCACCTTCCTGCCTGCTCCTGCGAAGACTTTCAGGCCTAGCCCACGTCCCAGGTGTTGCTGGAAGCCTGTCTGGTTTCAGCTTGCAGTGACTTTCACTCACGACACCACATCCCTATGCTGTGAGCTAGACTCCAGTGCAAGGAACCTGCAGCCGGTGGGGAGGGCACGCCGGCTTGTCAGGCTGCATGTGAATGTATAGTAGAGTTAATGTATAGGAGTAACAAAACTTGCTGATTTTTAATTTTTTTTATTGTAGCACAGGTGTGTCCAACCCACAGGACACAGGGTGAACATGCCTGGCTCCAAATGATACTTGTCTGCCTGGGAGCAGCCTGAGCTCACGCTCCAGAGCCCTCCGCCGGGTTCACTGCGCAGCTGAGGGGGTCTCGGTGCACAGCGCACACCTGCAGATCTAACCGGCGATACAATGTAGGACGCTTAGAGAGGTCAAGGCAAGTAAGCGTCCAGGTGGTTTCCTGGCTCACAGAAAGAAAAGGGAACCAGTGCAAACCACAGATCAGAAAAATGAGAAAATGGGCATCTTAAAGAACAGTTTTTAAGACCTGGCTGCCCGAGTTTGGGCTCTAGCTGTCTCCCTTCCTACTTCAAGGCTTAGTAACTTGCCCTGGAACAGGCTGGGTGCCCTTAAACACCCAGCCCACTCTCCCCAGCGTCTTCCACCCTGACCCTTTTCGGTGTACTTGAGGCCCCTTCCAGGTCTACCCAGGAGCTCCAGCTGCCCGGCTCTGGTGGTGTGCAGCCTTGGGATGACCCCTGGGTCCTTTGCGCACACAGCTGTCCACATCTGCACTGGTCCTGAGCCCTGCACAGCTCTGGCTTGGCCTTGAGAGCCCAGCACACCCTCTACCATACCTGCCCTCCACCCACACTGTGCACGCAGTCTCACTTCTCCCGGGAGCTCATTTCTGGGCGACTCTTGGCTACCACAGTGTAGACTAAGACACTGAGCACTGTGCAGGCTGCTGTGGCCTTGCGAAGATGTACAGAGAATGCTCCACCGCCCCACATCCACACACACGTCCAGTGTGTCCATCCCCAAACACCACGACAGCCGGAAGAAGGAGGAGGCGGGCCTTAACGATTTTCCTTAGTGCGCTAAGCACCTGTTCTAAGGCCCCACTGCAGGAAGCGGCAGAGCTGGGACTCAGTCCCTCACAGAGCCTCCACGCCCAAGCTGCCCGCCATCCTGGTCCCACAGCACACCTCCTTGAGTGTGGAATGTTTCCTTCTATCCATTCTAACATCCACTGATTTCTTAACACCTCCTCCACCTTCTGTCCTTCATCTTTCTAGTAAGATGATAGCAAAAAGGTTTCTTCCCCTTGGTAGCCGACATCGTCCCAAACAAAAGTAGTATTTACTTTGAGTAAGGATCAAGGAGGAAAGTGCTTAGCAGCTAAAAGGATCAGGCCAAGAGGGAACAGCCGACTCCAGTGCCCATTCCCCACCCACCAGGAAGAGCTCCCGACCCACGGAAGCCAAGGGAGCGAAGGAACCTGGCTCACTGGGTCGGATTCATTTGGGAATTGAGGTTGTGGGCACAGTGCTCAGCATCCTCCCTGCTCTCTAAGTATCCAGAGGAGATCAGAAGGCAGCAACCTGGTGTTTAAACACCTTCCTTCGGCGGGCTCCCCATAGCCACCTCTCTCCCCAGTGCCAGTCACACCCAGAAGCGGGCAGCTCTGGCCAGCGTGGCTCCCCACATTCTGACCACATTCCAAGCTCCTCAGACCACTTCATTCTGTTTGCTGAACTCCCCTTGGATGACACTGCCTTTCTCCCTCCCTCAGCTCACAGACCCAGCCTGCCAGGCCAGCCCAGCCCGCCCCTCCAGGAGCCTCCCGCTGCCCCTGGGCCTGAGCAATCGATCCCACTCCTACGCTGCTCTCCTCCACCACAAGGCTGGGCTGTGAAAGTCACTGCTTAATCACACGCCTGCGAGGTGGGCTGTTTCCCAAGTGGTCTTCCAGCTTGTCTGGGAGTGCAGGCCCATGGCTATACCTCTGCATTTGCCCCACCACCTACAACAGGGCTGAGCACACAGTACAGGTGACGATTACGCATGGCTGGCTGATAGAAGTGTCCCTCTGTCTTGAAGGCTGGCCACAACATGAAATGGCAGGCCAGCAGGATACATCCTGTTCCCCTCACAGTGAACCTTTGCTGCAGGAGGAAGAATTCCGACCCCAGGCCCCACTCTGAGCTCCAGGGGGCTGGACTCTGGCTTCTCCATGGGGGCATGGCCTGGGGTACAAACATTCCCCAATTATCTTCCTAGCTTCAGCTCTTGGACGCTGTCAAACGTCCAGACAAAGTAGCAGAACCTGCACTCTCACATGCTCCAGAAGATTCCAGCACGACAGTCTCTCCTACAGCGCTTTCCTATCCCATCGTCCACTCACTCCTCTGCTTATTTCCCCCATAAAAATAAAGTCACTTGCCAGAAATTCAAGAGCACCATTTTCCCGCCCCCCTCCATCACCAGCACAAAGGTTCAATTTCTGTTTCTTTCTCCTGCTTCACTGAAGGCCTGTGGTATTTTCTCCCCTCTTATATTCTGAAGAATCATTGAGCTCTGTAAACCTGAAGGAGATCAAAGCCGGATCTTCTGCGTGCTTCTTATTTCCGACAACTAAGACACGAAGGGGGTCCCCTCCAGGTACAAGGACTTCACCTCACACCAAAGCTGTGTAAAGAGAGGTTTGGCAACGCTGTGGGGCCAGAGCACATCCCTGGCCCCAACGATATCCACATGCTAGCACCACATTCTTGACTCCACGATAATCTCCAGGCAACCAAAAGCCAGCTGCTTAGCAACAGCAGCTGGAAGATCAGCTGCACGTCTCTATCAGAGCTCTGCACTGGCCTCCTGGTAAGCATAGGCTCGGGAAGGAGGCACCTTGGGCAGCCACTGCCAGCATGGCCTAGGCCATCTGGGCTCAGGTGGCAGCAGCCCAGGAGGAAAGGCTTAAGGAAGATGGCCAGCAAGAGACAGATTATGCACTAAAGGAGAAATCCACAATGGTTACTTGTTGTAATTGCAGGGGCAGCAGCTAAGCCCCTTCACGGGGTCTCCAAGGCATTTGTCTCTTACTGTGGCTGCTTCTCCCTGCTGGGGATGCTGTGTCCCTAAAGATGTCAGAGGGTGGCTTTCAAAGCCCTTCAGTTAGTACCCCAGCCAATATAGTCAGCCCTCTGAACCCACAGGCTCTACATCCACACTGCCAACCAACTGCAAATGAAAAACATTAAAAAAAAGAATCAACCTGTACCTGGGCTGAATATGCACAGAATTATGTCATTATCCCCTGAAAACACAGCACAACTATCTGCAGCACAGCACCTATGTCGTATTAGTGTTATAAGCAACCTAGACATGACTGAAAGTTTATGAGAGGATATGTATAGGCTTTATGCAATATACCTTGTTTTATGCAAAAGACTTGCACATCCACTGATTTTGGTATCCAGAGGGGAGGGCAGGGGCATGGAGCCAATTCCCAGGGTATGTGAAGGGGCAACTTGTACAGAAACTTTTGGAGCCTCAAGACCAGCTCT
>NDGM011081068.1:0-17069 GCA_002564305.1 Octomys mimax | reverse complement strand
AGCCACTATGATTCTCACAGTGGGTGGAACGGTGTATGCCATATACCAGCTGGCTATGGCATCATTTCCCAAGAAGGCAGAATGATTTTAGGCAATTCAGTAACTATGTGGCTCAGTTCCAGTTGGCTCTCTGGATCAGTAATATGATAAATAACTGAGTTTTTCGTTGGGGATCAATGTTTATTGACTTGTACTAATTGTTACCAATAAAGCAGTCTTTATGAAAAAAAAAATAAAAAATAAAAAAGGACTGAGGATATAACTCAGTACTAGGGCCCAGAGCTTAATTTTCAGTGCATAAAAAAGAAAAGAAGGCCTCTTTGCCAGTCTCCGTGTGCCTTGTAGCTTTCCCAGGGAACCCAGTGCATAAGCGATAGGAGTCCCAGAGGTGCCAATGACCCAAGCCAGACAGCTGTGTGCACGGCTTCTCCAGGTCTCCTGCCTTCCCAGTGAATGCCCTCTCTGCCATGTCAAGCCACCACTTGCCTGGCCCATGAGGACTCAGGTCTCAGCTCCCCTCAGCTCCTGTGTAGGACATGCCACCTGCCCCTCGCTGTGGCTCGGGTGCCTGCTAACTTTCACTCTTCACTTCACTGGTTCCCACCATGGCCCTAGTCCCCCTGCTCCATGTGGGAAACCACTTGCCCCAGGGAAGTAAGCAGGACAGGTGGCGAATGCATGCCAGGTCCAGCTCAGCAGCTGAGAGGCTGGGCCTGGTGGTCTTGCTCTGGGCGGTAGTCTTCCAGGACAGGCAAGGCTAGGAGCAGTTCAGGCCTGATTCTCCCATGTGCATCCTGCTCTGCCGTTTGCTATAGCGGAAGGTGCTTGAGGATGCCTAGGTGGGTGTTTCATGGACCAGGAAGCTGTGAAGGTCAAAGACATGGTCAGCATGCCCTGCAGGCGAGGTGGGACAGGAGAAGCCCAACTCTGAGCCTCTTCCCGTGATGCTACGGCCTGGACGAGCAGGCCCTCAGCTAGGATTCACACAGAGATGCTGGGATGGAGCACTTGCCATAGGCTGGATGCTCCCCTAGTTGTCCCTGAATTTAACCCTTTCCTGGAAGTGTCCAAGCCAATATTGCCTGACTCTGGAGAAGGTGTGTCTTGCTCACTACCCTGGGCTGCTTTGGTGTGCGAGGGAAAATGTGGATCAAGACAAACTTTCATGATTAGAAACCTAACCTGGACCTGGAAAATGTTTATTTCTTCAATCTGAAAGTGGGAGCCATCTATAGGCCACTTTTCACATGTGACTCCAAACACCTTGCTGGGATAACACAGGGCTTTTGAAGTAATATAAACAATAGTAAGATGTTAATTAAGTAGTTGCTTTTAAGAGATGTAGTCTTTAGTGGCTTAAAAAGTGACTCACTGTTTTATTCCATCACCATGAATTCACATGTTCCTAAAGAGAAACACTGAATGAGGACAATTTTTTTTTTTTTTTATTGGGCATTGAACTCAGGACTTGCATTTGGTAGGCAGGTGCTTATGCCACTGAGCTGTCTCCCTGGGCCCAGCAAGGACAATTTTATTGAGCATTTAGGTTATACAGACTCACCACAGAGCCGACACTTTCATAGGCTTATGCACATCCTCACTGTTACTGACTAGGTGGGGACCAGAAGGTCTGAGGCACTGCATAGTGTCCCACGTCCTGAGACTCTGGTCCCTGTAGGCAGTCTTTCCACTTTCTCACATGAGTGTTCCAGAGGAACTTCGAGGTTAAACTCGTGAACCCCATTGCTGGCACCATACCTATCACACTTTCCAGATGTGATTCGGACGCAATCCAGCCATGACCCCTGGGACAGTGGGACTGTGTCTGAAGGTGGGGCCGCCCACACAGAGACAGGCTAGAGTTGCACAGGGCCAGAGCAGAGAGGTGGTGCAGACTCACTCGAGGAGGAGATAAGGTGGGTCTGAGAACAAGGGGAGAGAGCTGTTCCGTGCACTCACAGGTTGCGGCTCGCATCGTTCCAGTGCCGGGGCTGGAGTCCAGCTCTGAGTCATTCCTGGACTGAAGCGAGTGTCCTACGTGTGCTCTGCCAGGATGGGGCAGCAAGAGAAGTAGCTCTGTTTACCAAGCAGAGAATGAGAGGAGAGGGGGTGCTCACAGCAGGGGCCTGGGATGGAGCCCAGAGCTTTCACACTCAGTTCTGTCCTCAGTCCTTTCTTCTGGTTTTTCATTTTGAGACAGGGTCTCCCTGTCACTAAGTTGCCCAGGCTCGGCCTGAACTTTCAATCCTCCTGCTTCAGCCTCCCAAGCGCTGGGCTTACAGATGTGCACAAGGCACCTGGCTGTGGCTAGTGACTCTCACAGTGGATAGCACTGCTCTAAAAGAAACTAGAGTTCATCCGAGAGTGGACACCCTAACATCCTGTCATCAGGGGCTGGTCCCAGACTGCCACAAAGACAGAGGTATAAGATGGCCATCCGTCGTGCATTGGAATCAAGGGCTCAAGAGTTTATTTTATCTCTGGGAAGGAAACAAAAGAGACTAGATGTGCTCTGAAAGCAGAAAACATAGCCAGTCCCAACAAATGCTGTAAAAAGGGTTTTAGTCCAAAACCGTATTGAGTAACATTTTTGTCATTTTGTGTTTGGAGGGCAGGAACAAAGCTATTCCAAAGATTGACAAAGAGAAATTAAGTTTTGCCCCATTTTTGAAAGTTCACCTCAAAAGACTGATTTGAATACTGTCATCATCCTAATTATACAAGAAGAACTTACTACATTCTCAAATTGTTTTTGTCCTGAGCCCTGGTAAAAAGCAGGCACACACACACACACACACACACACACACACACACACACACACATCAGAGAACGGTTTAGATAAATCCTAGTTAGTTCTGCAGGGATGGCCAGCACAAGCAACCCCTCTCAGCTGAGTAGCCTGCCCAGAAGTAAGGGTATGATGAACTGATACAGGAAATGTTTAAATTGAAAAACACTATGACAATAAAAGACTCATCACCACAAATCCCCCTCAAATACTTCCCCCTCTCTATGAGCATGCTCATCCCATCATCTGTGCTGCTTCCTGCAGCAGCTCTGGAGTTCTTTCTTGAGGGTCTTCAGCTGCACTATCCTAGCTGCCTCAATATCCTGAATGGATTTAAAACATCTCACTTTCCTGGTCACTTTGACTTTGGGGAAGAACCAGGGTGCCCCATCCAGCAACTAAGGTGGACAAGGACACAGCATAATGTTTTTGTCAGCTTCCTTTCCATGGGAGTGTGCGGGACAGCAGCAGTCACCATATTTTCATCTCGCCTGGAAAGACCCTCAGGAGAGAGGATTCCAGGGCTGCTGGAAAAAGTGGCACAAGTGATGGGACGAGGGCACTGGAAGCAAGGAGGCAGTTCTGAGGAGGACTCATGGCAGAGTGTGATCTACTGTCATCAAGTTTTTAAGTTTCAGCAGTTGCCCAGTACTCCCATCGCTGCTGTGGGGCAGGGGGCGCTGGGGTCATCACTGCCCCAGGTAGCCCTAGGAGGTTCAGCTGACTGTGGCCAGGAGAGGAAACTCAGTGCTGCTTTTTCCCTGACGAGGTGGGACTGGGCTGCAGCTTCTGCCAGCTGCCCACAACTCCAACAGCAGGAGAAAGCAAGGCCAAAACGCAGCGGGTTAGCAGGGTGCTCCTGAGGTCGCTTCCTCTGAGCCACACGGCCCCTTGGGCTCTGTGAGTCCTCCTGGAGCAGAAGGATTTTCAGACCCTGTGAGTGGAGCAGATCTTCCTCAGCCAGGCACCGCATAAATGACTTAATAAGCTCATCACATCTTAGTATTTTTTATGATTTTGTACCTTGGAGTAACAGTGGGGAGGGTATGACTCTATTATTATTAATTACTATTATATTATTGCAGTTCTCCAAGTCTGGCTCTTTGATGTTTACAAGTTCAGACAACATGTGGTTTCCAAGCTAGATTTCATAACCTTAAACTACCTTTCCACTGGGCTCATTTCCAGCCCACTCTGTTTCAGGCCTTGTTTACGTTTGACTTAAATCCCACACCGACTGCTTCTCTTTGCTGCACGGAGGGAGGGCTGGGGATGAGGCGCTTTGGATGGTGTCTGTCTGGAGCAGGCCTCTAGCTGTGGTGCCTGCCAGCCATGGCTGGGTGTGGGCCGGTGCACCATGACTCCCACCTGATCAGCCACTCATCTCCCAAGGCTGCTGGCTCTGTCTCCTGCTGGGCTTCTTCGCACCTCTACATCTGCAGCTGGGGTGTTTGGCTTTGGTAGCCAGTGACACCCCATGTGTGGCAAACATGAAGAAATGCAGCGAGCAATTACCAGAGCACCTCCGTGCCAGCAGTCCCGAGCAGGCTGAGGGCTCAGTTTTGTACACTAAGGCAGCCAGGTCCCTGGAGGTCACTTGCTGCTGGCATAAGGCTGCAGGTGCAGACTCCCAGCCATCCCAGACCTGGCCTCCGGCCGTCCCTGGCATAGTTGGGGTTTGGGAACCACTGGGGGGAGATGCGCAGTAACAGGCAAGTATGAGCATTGGGGTGCCACAGTTATTCACACGCAGACCCCTACTAAGCCAGAGGAGAACAGCCAGCCAACTCAGCTGCATAAACCTGAGTAAGGAGGTGCCGAGCAGGGTCTTAGCAGGAGGTGGCATTCGTGACACTTATTCCTAGTATCCAGCGAGTCTCAGCATGAGGAGTCCAGGGTAACTCCCAGCTTCTTTCCCAGGGAGGTATTAATGCAATTTAACAAGACAGAAAATGAGGAAAAGTCCTCTTCCTAGCTCTCTCTCCAATTGCATGTGTGTGGTTTTGGCCACTTGGATTCTGTTGAAAGGCAGACAATATAAAGTATTGACCACAATATGGGAAGCTCAGTGCGTGAATTGAAACCACACATCTGGTGAATCTGGGTGCTTGTGACCGTGCTGCTGGTGCTTCTCTCAGGCACTTTAGGGTGAAAAAGTTGGGTGTCAAGAGTCAGCGAGACTGGATGACAGTGCAGCATGGCTCCGGCACGCACCCTCTGGAACTTGTTGCTGGGAACTTGCATCTTTGTGTGTTGTGCGCCAGATCTTCAACACAGGCAATTTCCTCAACTCCACGGGTGTGGTTTTGCCCATGGTGTTTCGCATAAATGTGGGTTTAAGAAGGCATGTGGAAGAGGGTTATTCTGTGTGGTCACAGACTTCAAAAGGCTGGAGCATAAGAGACTCATGGGGTTTCATGGAAGAAAGTCGTTAGTGATATGCCAGCCAGCCCACTTACTTCACAGATGGGAAACACGATCTGTGAAAAGCAGATTCACCCAGGGCCAGGGTTCTGTCCAGGGTCGCGCCTGTGCAGGCTGATCTTGGCCACACTCAGCTTGGAAGAACAAACACAGCAGCCCCAGGCTAATCATTTTCCATGCACTGTCTCATCTGCTCATCACGTCAAGGCTGTGTTATTCCTGTTTTAGCAAGTGGAGAAATGGAGGCTGAGACAGGGTGAATTCTTGCCCAAGGTAATGCTAAGTCCCAGATTGGATGTGCATAAACCCTTTCTACTTGTCCTCAAAGCTACCATGCAACAGCTTGCAGTGAGGACACCTTCGGAGGTTTTAAAAGCACGCATCAAGATGAGCATTCATCACAAAACAAAGATCTGGGTGGTCACAGGCAGGTTCTGGAGGCTGCTGCCTTCAGGGCTGGAGAGCGTACTTGACACACAGTGGAGAACTTGCAGAATCCCAGCAGGTGACTTTAGTTATGTTGCCACTGTACACCTGAGGAGCATTCTGAGGGATGAGGGACAAGGAGGGGGATGCAGTTGGCCTTTGCTTGGTGTGATATGTGCCTGCCAGCCTTCTTTCGGCCTAGATCCACAAGCTGTGGTGTCTATAATGTCTGCTGTTAGTGTTGAGAATACAGGGTCCCCTGAAGCCTCCTGTGCTCAGAGGTGGGGAAGGTGGTGGATCACAGGCGCTGCACTTGTCAGCAGATCCGTCATGGGTGAGATTAGGGCTGACCATGCTGCAGGAGGCAGGGCCTGGCTGGAGGAGGTCACTGGGTGTGACCTGAGAGGGTGCACTCTTGCCCCTGTTCTCTCCCTTTCTCTTCTTTCTGGCCTTCGTGAACTAAACACCTGTGCTCCACTACGTCCTTCTGCCATGGCATTCCATCCCTAGAGCCAACTGTGTCCTGAGGCCCCTGCAGTCGTGTGTCCAATAAACCTCTCCTCCCTAATGCTGTGGGTTCCAGGTGTTGTGTCAGTGACAGGAAGCCCAGCTAAGTCACCGTGCATACCAGGCACACTAAATGTCAAGGGAGTGCCTATAGCATATGCCAACATTCTTTAGGAGTCAAGCTCTCACTGCCACCTGGTGCATGCGTGGACTACCCTGGACCAGCAGTTTCTCTCTGTGGAAATGTATTCTCTTAGGGCAGATTTGCCAAAAGCAGGTGGCCTTGGAGCAACATGTGGAGCGGGCAGACATGGTTCTGTCTCTTGGCCTGTACTGGGCTGGGCCTCAGTTATCTCTTTCCCTCTCTGGGCCTCAGTTTACCACCTTGGCTTCTCCTGCAATGCATATGAGGCTCTGGCTCCACTGTGCTTGTTGCCTGTCACCTCCCGGCACCCTCCCCTGCCCAGAGCCTTATAGCTCACTCTGGACTGGAGGCCATGCCCTCCTGGATGGCTTGTCTTAAGGTGCAGCACTACCTTTTGAGAAGGGGCTTCTGCCTTCCTCTGGCACTGCTGTGGGCCTGGAAATGGGTGGCCCCATCTCTGGCTATGGATACTTGCCTTCCAAGCTGCATCCAGCTGTGGGCAGCTGCAGCTCTGCCTGGCTTCATCCATAGAGAGGTGCCGAAGTCTTCCCAGTGCCCAGCTCACACCATGATCCCTGAAACTGCCACCCAGCTGCAGGGATGAGGAACCTGACAGAGGAGGCTGAAACCATTAGGAAGCAAGGGTAGATGGACAGGGGTGAGAGCATGCTTTCCTGCTTCTCTTCCGGTGCGCTCACCTCCCAGTCTTCTTCTCCCTTTCCCCATTTCACTTTCCACCTCCCTCCTTCTCCCTCCTCCCTCCCCTCCCCCTCACTTCCCTTCCTCCTTCTGCTTCTTTTCTATTTTTACTTTTCTGGTGCAGTTTGTTGTCTTCAGGAATCTTTGTGAGTGGCTGAGTTTCAGAGGCTCCTAGAACTGCAATATAATTTTGAGCCTGCATTTTGGCTTTGCTTTGGTTGGGACAAAGAGAGAAGAGCCCCTGACCCATTGTGTGCTTTGGGCTTCTCCTTTGGAGGAAGCATGGAGTCCTTCTGAGACCCTGGCCTGGCTCAGCCACCCACACGAGGACAGTCGGCTGGCTGCAGGGTGCCCAGGACAGTCCCTTCTTGCTCCTGCAGCTGAACCTGGCTGTCTGTGTGGACAAGCTGGCAAGTGTGGCTCTGAGTCCACTGGGGCTTGCTGTGTGTGTGTGTACCTGGTGCAGAGGTGGCACTCAGCTTCCAGACCATGTGAGCTGGCTGCTTTTTAGATCCTTACCCTGGTGTCTTCTGTGAGCAGAGCTGGACAGAGGTTTTGTGAGACCTCTAAGCTCGCTCTACACCTTGACTCTAGAGTGGACGCTGCACCTTCTCTGTAGCTCTGCTTCTTTCCCAGTGCTGGCTCTCACACATTTTTTTCCTGTATGAGAGGCTCAGTGTCAGGGTGCAGCAGCAGTGGGGGCACTGGGCATCCTTGCAGCAGGCTGGCTCGGGGCAGCACGCTGACCTGGCTGCAAACAGACACCATAAGTCCTGGGCAGAGCATGGGTGCTCAGGATGAGCTGCACCTCAGTTATGATAAAAGATGCCCAGATAACTTAGGAGAATCATAACAGGGTCCAGCTACACGGCACTGCATCTGTGTCTCTGCAGCCCGGTGGCTAGATTCATCCCTCAAGAAAGCAAGATGCTAAGTGAACAAATGGCTGCACAGAGGGGGGAACTGCCAGCTCTCAGCACTGCCGGAACCGGCAGAGCAGTTGGAAAACGCTTGGAATTCAGTAGTGCGGGCGCAGAGCTCCTTGAAGATATCATTAAGGGCTTTTGTCAGGAGCCAGGAGCCTCAAGTGCGTCCACCAGTGCCTGATGTAGCTTGTCCAGTAGTGAAACGAACATCATAAAATGCAGTTAACAGAGAGGCTCCAGATTTAATTAGTTCCTTCACAATTAAAGAAGAATTACGAGATCTGGAGTTGGGGTTCTCCCGTCTTCAAAAGCAATTTGGGCGGATTGATGTCACCGTCTGACATCTCCGCCGAAATCCTGGGCTGCCAAAGTTGTTTTGGGGAATTGCTCATCTCGCCCCACTTCCTACCTCCCTGTGAGGAAGAAGCACCTCCAAGTCTCTCCTGGGGAGCCCGGGGCTTTGTGGAAGGCAGGAAACACTGTCCTGAGGACCCAGTGCTGTTGGGGCGGTCTGGTACCATCTGCCACGCTGCACCTGCAGACCCCCACGAGAGCAGGCCCTGGGGTCCCACATGGGTCTCTGACTGCCTGATCTAAGAAGGAATGGGACACCATGCTGGCTATTCAGGGCTGGACACCTTAGCAGTGCTTGTGCCCTGTGGTAGGGCACAGAGCAGGGACAGGTTCTGCTTCCCTGGGGAACTCTGTTTCCAAGCATCCCTTAAGCAAGAGGTTCCTTGTGGGGTCCAGGCCCTAGACAGGACCACCTTGCTCCGGTGGGTCTCTGACGTCTGTGTCAGCGTCACCTGTTTGAGAAGTGCTGCTTTACACCACCCCCTTTCTCCGTAGGTAATATCTAGCCTTGAAAACTAGAGACCAAAACGCTGGCCCAGAAGGCCTGCCCTGCCCCTGCTTCATCTCTCCAGCTCTGTGGCTGCTCTATAAGGAACGATAGACCAACTGGGGCAGGCACTTCGGATCTCTAGTTTGCAAGGCTGATTGTTTTCCACAAGGTCTTATTTTTTGGGAAATTCAGTGTCTTGTGGTGACTGCTCTGGTCCCAGGCCCAGGCTGTGCACCTAGCTGAGTCTCTCCCGGGCCTCGTTGGTGACTTTGTCCTGGAGCCTTCGTTGGTGGTCCTTCAGCATCCTGTGAGTCCAGGCTAAGACGCAGTGCCACATGGGCAGATGGTTCAAAGCTGAGAAGACAGCAGAAGTGTACATTCATCAGATTTGGGCTAAGAAGACCCTGTGGCCCAGCAGAGGCTGCCAAGCGGCTGCCACAGAGAGACATATGGCCCTGCAGTGGAGAAGAGAGCACTGGCAGAGAGGAAAGCTAAGTCTGTTGCAGGAGGGGTGTGGCCTTGTGGGGCTTCATTCTGGAGCCACTGTGCTGCAGGCAGGACCCAGGGGCACCTGGAGAGCTCCGGTGAGGGGTGCGGCGCATGGCTCAGAACTGCTCTTCAGCAGCCCTTTCCATTCATTTCTAGTCCTGGCCTGGTCTCAGGTGGTGAGGAGGCAGAAGGGGCTGCATTCATGTGCAGGGCTCAGCAAGGGCCTGGCTCTTCATGTTGCACAGTCCAGGACCACAGGGTGCAGGACAGATAGACAGACAGACCCGGTGCTGAGGCATGCTGCCTGGGATGCACTGCCGGGTGCCCTGAGCCCTGCCCTGCACCTCTGCTGGTGGCACTGGGGATGGAATGTGGGCCTTCATGCTGAACTCTATCCCCAGTCTTTTGTAGTTTGAGACAAGGCCTTGCTAAACTGCAAGTTGCTCAGCCTGGCCTTGAATTTGGGAGTCTTCTACCTCAGCCGCCCAGTTGATGGGGTCACAGGTGCACACCACCATGCTCAGCTTTGAGCACTCATAGGAGCCACACTGCCCTCTAGACAGCCTCACAGAGCCAGGCCAGGGCTGCTATGGTTTGCCACAGATAGATAGCATTGGTACTTTGGAGAGAAAAAGGCATAGTGTCTCCGTTCCCACCATGGTGAATTTGTTTCCTGCAGGAGCAGGCATTTTAGAAGAGACCATGCTTCAGTGATTTTAACTGTGCTCCCTTCTCCTTTGGTGCAAGAAGGAGAGGAAGCTGAAGAGTTGAAACACGGTCCCAGCTAGCAGCTTGTGGAGCGGCTCTGATGCCAGAGCCAAACACAGTATCTGAAATTAAGTCAATCTAATTGTACTACATGCTTGGAATAAAGATCTTGTGGGTCACTCCTGGTTCAGTCTTGGACCGTCTCCCTGAATGACTTTGGAGGGCTCCAGATCCCAGTAAAAGTGAGCATTTCATACATGGTGGTCTTAGACCAGTCATGGCGGACCTTTATGAGTTTTCAGTGATGACAAACACCCTGCTGCGGTGCCATGCCATAGGATTGCCAACACCATCATGGAACATACTTGAACACCAGACATGAAGAGCACTAAGCCCTGGGCTTGGCTCCAGGACTCACAGTTGAAAGGAAGGCAGATGGACAAGAGGATTCCTTGCCCAGAGTCTGAGATTCACCCTTCACATTTTAATTATATAGGAAAACCCAAAGGTTCACGACCAGAACTTCCTCATACCCCACTGGGGTACAGGATGGCTGTGTCTAATGGCCACACATGGGCACCAGAGTTCTATGATTAAGCTGCCTCACTGGCAAGAACCTGGCAGCTGGGATAGGGTAAGGCTCTTGAGAGGAGAGGTTACCCTCAGCCTTCCGGGTCTCCCTTGTCCAATCTAGAGGCCCTCAGCAGTGACAGCAGCATGTGGTGGGTCACGGGCAAAGGTGAGACATGTGTGGCTAGGAGTATGACCATGATGCTAGAAGAGACCCAGTGACAGGATCTTCAAAGCCTGACAACATTCTGCTTTGCCCAGTGTCTCAGTCACTCTTTTCTCATTGCTGGGACAAATACCTGACACCCAAAATGAAGGAAGGAAAGGTTTATTTAGCTCACAGTTACTGGAGGTTTCAGTCCATACTCAGCTGTCTCCAAGGCAGACAGCAACCTTTCATGGTGGTGGCAAAGAGCAAGAGAGCAAAATGGAGGAGTAGCAGCAGCAATGGCAACAAAGAGCAAGTCTGTCTCTCTGTCTCTCTTATGTTACATTCAAGCTATCTGCCCCAGGCTGGGTGTAGCACTCACACCCACAATCCCAGAAGTACTAAGACCTGTAATCCAGAGGATCATGAGTTAGTCTCAAATGCTAGAAATCTCCATCCCATGCCTGCATGAGGTTTTGGGGAGATAACTAGACACAAACCATAACACCCAGAGAGACAGACAGCAGAACATGAGCCCACAAATCTGTGTCTTAAAGCCAGGTGTGTGATAATTGGCCACAAGAACAAGAAAAATCTAACATAGGTATATGTGGGATGGGCTGCCCATCTGTGTGGTACAGGGCCACCTGCCAGTGTTGAAGCAGTGACAACTGCTGGGCCCTTGCTACTATGCGTCAGGAGAGAGGATGGAAAAACTTGGGGTTGGGGAACCTCTCAGAACTGGCCCTTCGCCTGAGCCTGGACTCTGCTGGCTTGGGGAGTGCAGCACCACTGGGGTTGGAGGGAGGCAAGATATGAGCTCAGCTTGCTCAGTCTTATCTGATGACTGATGCCGGGGACCAAGGCTGTGGCATAAGCCAGATAGGGCTGTGTGCAGCTCTGTGTTCAGAGCCCACAGCTGTTGGGCCACGGTGCACAGTTCTAAATGTGCTAAGTCTCCTATTTTGGAAATGACAACAAATCATCAACATACTTTAAATATGGATTGAAAGGATCAGATCCTGTTGCCCAGAGGAAGTTGAGTTGAGCAGGACTTGTGTCTCATTATGGAAGTTCCAGTTGAGAGGTTCCCTAGAGAAAGTAAACTACACTCCCCACTCCAAGATGTGCATAATTCTTTGAGTTGCACCCGAGACATCTGTCTACATTTTAGGTGCATGCCTCAGCTTCTTCCTCCAACCACCCACTACCTCTCTAGAGGGTGGAACCCACATGCTTTTCCAGACTTGGCCATTGGAATCAGCCTGAGGGAAGCAGACAGGCACTGTGATTGTTCTGGAGACTTACAGGATCCTGGAGATTCTATTCTGGAGCCTCTGTTGTAACCTGCCCAAAGTTACCCAGGGTTAGAGATCCACCCAAAGTGGAGAGCATCAGTTATATCTTGCTGTTCACCATCTGCAACATGAGACATTCTAAAAGATCGGTGTCATTTAGCTGCAGAATTCAGAACAGGTTATGAGGTAGATTCCTAATATTTTGAGAAGAGTTCAGTGAATGTCCTAGGATATCAGCACTGGGAAGATGCTTAAGGGAACAGTCCCTGATGGTCCCATGTAGGGCCCCAAAAGATACTCAACTTGGAAATGAACCTAGGGTGTTGGAGGGAAGTCAGGGCTGCAGGGTAGTTTGAGGCAGGACTCATAGAACACTTTATTCTGAGACCATTGACACTGTATAATATTAGATGTGAAAACCCTCACTGAGTATTTAATGTTCTTTTCTCGAGTGACTATTTGTGTATGAGCTCTATGCTGAGTACAAAGGATACATGCAGGCTTCTCTCTCTAACAGTTGCCCTGGCAACTGGCCTCAAGGCAGAACAAGCAGCAATGATGAGTGGTGAATTGCTGGCCATCCCTTTTCATGCCAGGCAGATCGACGCTTTGGGTAGGTTCAGTGCTTTCACTTGCAAAGGTGTTGTTTTTTTAAACAGCTCTTTGATAGTATTTTGCTTGGAAAGATATTTATTCCTTTTTTTTTTTGTATTTTAGGGAAGTGTCTACAGGATGTTCAGGGTCTCACTACTAGATTGGACTAGTGATCTACCTGTTTACAGCCTCCCAAGAGCTGGGATTACAGGCATGCGTCACCACGCCAAGTCTCAATTACCATCTCAGTGCACAGGGGCGGGGGGGGGGCACTACAGGCCCAGGGGTCGAACCCCTGGCCCCTGTGCCTGGCCCCTGTGCCTGCTTGCAGGCACTTTAATCCATTGAGCTATTTGGCCAGCCCATTTATTCCACTGTTATCACATTAAGATGTAGTTTTCAAAATATCATAGCATTAGTTTCTTTTTCAGACAGGTAAAGAAAATCACTAAAAAGTCATGAAGTTTGATATACCAAAATGCAGCCTCATTACAAAGCAAGATGTCTTAGTCTCATGATAGGTTCAAGATGCCATGCTGTTTCTAACTCTAACTCACAGGTAACGATCTGAAATAATACTAATAGCCTTGACCTGAATTGTCTGTCTGAAGAAGCATTTTAATCAGATCACTTGTTTCAAAACATGAATGAGAGCACCGTCCAGTAGAGGTTCTTCATAAGTGTGAAAGTAGAATCAGTTTCTGTGGTTCTGGGAGAGGCCCGCTGTGGTCAGGAGACATGATGGGCTGTAGAGGAGGAATGGCTGGCCAGGGTGCTGGCTGTGCAGTGCACCCTCTATTCCTTGTGTGACTGCGCCCTTCCTGGGCACACACGGCTTTTCTGCAGCCCACAGTCAGTCATTACCAACGTGAAGTAGGATTTTTTAATTTTAATTTTTATTTTTTTTCTGGCTACTTCAGGCTGCAATAAGGGCAGGTCTGGTGCAGCTTCTAGAGCTGGGAACCAAACTGTGGTCCTATACGCCTGACTGCATTTGCCCAAGCGGCGATTTAAACAACTGAGCTATCAGACAAGGCCCACCAACGTGAAGTAAGCAGTTGCCTGTACCCATTTTCCAGTGACAAATACGTGGTGGGGCTGTGGTGCCCAGCGCCCTCTCACTGCTTCTGTTGGTTAACAATGATTGCTAGTCCCCACTGCAGGCTGTTGCGTGGGGCCTTCCACCAGCACTGGCTGCCCGAGGAAGACCTCCAGCCCCACACAGCATCTGTCGTAAACTTTGTGGGTGGCTTAGGGCTCCTCAGCAACAGTGTCATGGAACTTGTTTGTGTGCTATGAAAATTTAACTTAGCTGGGGAGTTGGCTCAGTAGAGTAAGCGCTTGCCTGGGAAGCACAAGGGCCTGAGTTCAATCCCCAGTTCCGAAAAAAAATTAATTGTGTCGTACTCTTATACTCTTGGCTTCCCTTTTTTTTTTTTTGTCTACTCTTAGCACTATATTTCATTACTTTTCTACAGGCAAGTATTTTATTCGATTTGCTATGAAATGTTCTGATTGGCTTCCTAAAAATGTCCCCAGACTTTGCTTAAATAGAATGACTCTGTGTCATGCTACGATAGAGCTCAGTTACAATGTGCCAGGAACTATGGATGAGTGGACTTCTATCCCCAGACTCCAGGCTTTGAATATAAATCATTGTGTTTGTTAGCCCTACTTTTGTTTGGCTACTTGAGTAAACCTATCATCAATGGAGATTTCCATTCTCTATAGCATGTGGGTTTGTATTGTATGTTTCAATCATATTCATGTTTGTTCATTGAATTATTTATCAGGTTTATGACACAAGGCTTCACTATGTACCCCAGACTGGTCTTGAACTCAGCCTCTCGAGTGCTGGATTCCAGATGAGCACCACCACACCCGGATATACCTTCATTTATGACTTAGACATATAAGGAATAACAGAATCAGTTTCTTGTGGCATCGACTACAGTGCAAAGCTCTTCTGTGGCCGAGGGTGTGGCTTTCCCCACATTACTGAGCCAGCGGTCCTATCCTGCAGCAGGTGCTCCAGGTGTCACCAGTGTGGCTTTCTTTGGCTCAGTACACCTCAGATGCTCTCCCTGGACATGGCTTCGGACCTCCTAGGTGGAAGACCCAATCCCACACAGGAGGCAGTCTCTACTGCCAATATCAGGCACAATTTGGGCTTCTGCAGCTTCTGCCCAATCAATGTTTGACATTCTATCTCTTGTTTTGGGTCAGTTAGTTTGCTGCAGTTGTGTACAGAACTTGGGAAAAGTTGAGTCAGACTCATCTGAGTCTGACTTTACCAACAAAAGCTGTAACAAAGACACAGAAGAACAGGAAGAGAGGGCAGTCTGCAAGGCAGGTAGCTTTGCTGTCTTCTACAGGGCTTTGCTGTACAGCAGCCAGGATGGGCTGCACCACCTGGCTCTGGTGGTCAGCTCAACTTTCAACCCTTTCCTCTCCCCAGAGGCTGGATTGGCACTACCAATCCCAACCTTCTAATCCTGCTCGCTAGGTCTTCCCTGTAACTAGTCCCTTCCTGAAGCCACCCAGGGGTGGGGCCACCAGGTGTCTTTCATGTGTTCTTCACTCTTTATTTTCAATCAATTTCAAGCTGGCAAGTCAAGAAAAGGGGAAGAATCTCAGATGGAGTGCAAATGGCTGATACATGCACAAAAAGTTGTTCAACATCACTGACCACTCAAGCAATGCAAATTAAAACAACACTGAGATTTCATCTCACCCCAGAAAGAATGGCCATTGTCAAGAAGTCAACCACTAACAAATGCTGGTGAGGCTGCATGACAGAGCCCTTCT
Organism: Octomys mimax; assembly: GCA_002564305.1. NCBI lineage: Eukaryota > Metazoa > Chordata > Mammalia > Rodentia > Octodontidae > Octomys > Octomys mimax. The sequence goes on along the minus strand of NDGM011081068.1, from coordinate 1,694 downwards.
TCTGCACTGTAAGTGGGAATGCTAACCGGCACAGCCATTGTGGAATCGGCCTCCCCAGTGCCAGGCTTAGAGGCACACACCACCATGCCTGGCCCATTTATATTTCATTTCCTTTACAATAATTTACCGTGAATTTGCCTTCTGTATTAAGCTAAAAAGTTCTTAAGCCAGGAAGACTTCTCTTCATTTCTAGGTCTTCTTTGCATCTAGTAGATGCAGTAAATGCCTGTTTACTGGAAGTGGCAGTTTTTTTAAATTTTTCTGTACACTACAGATAGACATAACTTGTGAATTCACCTTGGAAAGCCGTGGAGATGAGCCAGAGATTTTGGAATTTCCATTTTAGCAAAGGGTGTGTGTCTGGGACAGCAACCTTCCACTTCCAAAGGACCAGGGTGTGGCTCAGTGCAGACGCTGACAGGAGGGAGGGAAGAGCTCACACAGCCTTCTCCTGAGAGCGGAGCAAGCCAGGACTGGGAAGGGCTTGTGATCTGGAAAGACCCCTGAGCTCTTCCTGTAAAGGGCACGAGCAGCTTTGTGCAAGCTTGTCCAGGCCAGAGCCCTGGAGGGAGGTGCCCCCCCGCCCCCCATGAGTACATGCGAGCTGCCGCCCAGCGCCAGGCCGCCCTATTCCTGCATGATGACTCTCCGTGCACACAAGACTGTCATTGTCTGCGCGTTCATCAGAGATAATGATTTTGAGTTTCTGTCCCTGCTGACCCGAGGACAGATGGCCAGCATGAATGCCGTGTTTATCTGGACCCAATCTGCCTCCAGTGGGCCTGCTAGCCGAGCGAGCGGCAGCTGCACCTCAGCCCACCCCCCTCTGTTCTGGGCGCTGCCCGCGGCGCCTGTGAATGACTGTGGACACCGCCGCTGGGCCCGCCAGTGCTACCTGCTTTGCCTGAGCAGCTGATAAATGTCAGGACTGCTTAGCACTAATCATTTCAGGTCAGAGTAAAATGACTTGAAGTGCTAGACTGTTGGAAGCAGCGCTCAGTTCAGATCGCTACTGGGATCCTTTTAGACAGCAGATCTCTTTGGTGATTGTTTTCTTAATAAGACGTGTATCTCTTAGCATGAAGACTCGCTGAACAGCAGTTTGAACAGACCATTTCCTCTGGCTTTAAGCCTATGGTGTCCTCACAGTCAATTTTATTTTATTATTAATTTTGGTGCTGGGGACTGAACCTGAGTGTTCACCCTAAGCTAAATTTTCTGCCCTTTTTTATGTTTTATTTTGAGACAGGTTCACAGTATATCATTCAGTTGCTTAGGTGGGGGTCCAACTTGTAATCCTTCTGCCTCAGCCTGTTGAGAGTTGGGGTCCGAGCTGTGTGACACCACTTTTAACATGATGATGCGATGAGGGGTGATACTGCTCTAGACTGTCTGTGTAGGCCTTGAGCAGTGCAAGTAGGCGGCCACGGCACACCAGGGGAGGGCAGGCGCAGCCGCCTGGGCTCACCCCACCACATACAGCCCCGTCAGATGCCACACACGCTCGGGCGAGGAGAACACAGTGATTGCTGGTGGTAGTATTTAACCTGCCCACATACAAGCTTATGTGTGAAGAAAGGCATTTGTTATTCTATTTTTTATTTATTTATTTATATTTTTTCTTGTTTATATATTTATTTATTTTTTGACAACTCATACAGAATTTTACTTAACAAAGTAATATGAATTTCACA
>NDGM011081042.1:0-10533 GCA_002564305.1 Octomys mimax | reverse complement strand
AAAAAAAAAAAAAAAAGGAATAAATGGTGTTCCTTCTGTCTGATGATGTGGATGACATAAATAAAGCTCATATTCCTTTTCTTGACTAGTGGGAGTGCAATATTGTTTTACTTTCTTAATAGAATGTCAAATCTATATTAAACCAAATTTGGTAATAATAATTGAATATTGATTTGTAGACAAAGACTGACGCAAGAATGTCTCATGTGTCTTTTCATCTGGTCTCCGTGCTCCTTAGAATGGGCACACCCCAGCTGATCAAGGAATTGTTTCTGGACCTGTGCTCCATGAGTAGGACCATGAAGACCAGCGCAAGTGACGGACCATGTTCCCATCTTCTGTTGGTTTGTTTGGCAAATTTAGTGTTAAGAAAAAGTATTAAAGATAAGTTAAAAAACAAAACATGGCCTGATGACAAAAAATGGAATGATATGATATGAAGTGATGGGGCTGGGGAGATAGTTCAGCAGCATAAGTGCCTGCCTGGCAAGTGTAAGGTCCTGAGTTCGATCCCTGGTACCTCCAGAAAAATAATGCAGTAGATACGAAGTGATGTGAAACACCTTCATTAATTATTTTCTGGAATCAGTCTGTTTACTGAACGTCATAGTTTTTTTTTTTTTTTTTTTTTTTTTTACCTTTTTTAAGGTATTCACTGTAATACTTAAAGGTTATTATTAGGTATCATTTTTGAAAGGGTCAGCTGTAGTCCAATAAGCGAAGGGGGATTATATGAAAGATGTTGATTAATTGATATTTACAACAATTAGTATGATTAATGAAAGAGGTATAATCAATTAGGTAAGTGATTCCTAAGACAAATGGTACCCAGTAGCAACTTATCCTCGAGTGTCTGGAATCCATCGTTATTTAATTATTATTACTGAATCAATGAATTAATCAACAAACTACCTTAAATGAGAATAAGCAGCTCACAACTGGGGCCAGCGGTGAATCATGGTGATGAATCCTGCATGTCTGGAATCTGGCTGTGTCTGAGGCCAAGACGCAATAAGAACTTGCTTAATTTTGTGTTGTTAATAATTCTTTCAAAGTGATTCTTGACTCTCAGAGTGACTGAGAGAATAATGATCACTTTGGGAGAATCTCCCCTTCTCATTCATCTTTCTGGCCCCATCTATCTGTACTCCCAGAAAGGTCACATCGCGCTGATTCTAACATCCTCTATGGCACTTGCCCACATTGTCTCAACTCGGGCTTAGAGGCTGATGTAAGTAATCACTAAAGATGCATGTCTTCCTCGAGATTATTTTTCACATAGGATTTACTGTATAGTATTTATTAACAGTATGAAATGTAACCTAAAAGGCCACCCATGGATAATGGTAAATATGGGATGAATAGGAAATGTATATGTCAATCCATATATGTGCTAATGCAAAACTTATGTGAATATGGCAGATATGGTTGTGCATATTAGTTTGCTCTTATTTATAGGATTTGGTGAACTCTAGCTTAAACAATTACTGGCCTGGAGTAGGTCAATGAGCAAATGTGGATGAAAAAGAAGAAATAGAGGCCCAAGGCTGGACTGATGATGGTGACTGATGACATAAAGAAGTGTGGATGGTGACCGTCAGGCTACTGTGCCGTGCCAGAAGAGTTAATGTGGCCTATTGCCTCCGTTTAAAGTGAACCTGTAGTTCAATGCCCAGTTCCACCAAAAAAGAAAAAAAATGTGAGCCTGTAGATAGATATTACAATAATAGATGGCTCACTCCCTTGGACATCAGTGTATAGCACAAATATGATGAGCACTGTGAAGCATGACTGATCTCCATATTTAAAGAAGTCAGTTACAGAAGAACTGGTGCACCTGAGCACATGTGAGATCACACGAGCAGAGAGTGTGCTCCAGTCCTGCTCCTGCTCTGCACTCGGCACTCTGCCTGTCTCTCGGCAGGAGCACGCTATGCTTCCCTGAAGTATCTGCCTTGTTTCAGGGCAATCCCGGCTCCCTGCGTGTGGAGGAGCACTTGGCCCCCGTGAGCACCAAGCACAGCTCTGGTCTCGCTTTGGGTGGCTTGTTTAGGGTAATAGGACACTCACGCTACGGCATCTGAATGCCATATCCTCATCATAGGTGTGGAATTGGCACACGGCATTATGTGGATTAATGGGTGCATCCAACATGGAAATGGGTAGTAAAGCATGTACATTTTAGGCTAACAAGTGTACAGATGCTGAGAATCCGTTGTTAGTAGTGAAGTAATAAGCTGAACTATAATCACATGTAGATGAGCATGGAGTCTCCCAGCCCAGAGCCAGGGATCATAGCTAGTCATGTGGCGGGTATAGACGTTGTAGAGTCTGCAACCTAAGGGCCAATGAGAAAGGCATCTTGGGCACCCCTCAGTGTTTCTGTAGTACATAGCGATGTGTTCTGCTCTGACTATAAGTTCATCGTAGTAATAGACAAATGAATCAGTGTTACAAGAAATACATATGTAGCTATGTAAATATTGAAAGATGTCGCTCAGTGTAATTGATGACCTGTGTTCATCCTGTTGTGTGCTCTGCATTCTTCTGGGAAGATGATGCTGCCTTCCTGTTGGGCCAAAGTGAGTCACATGAGAAAGTGTTCTTTTGTGGGGATCCCCTTTTTGAGGATGTTAATTATGTTACTAATGAGTATTAAATACTTAAAAGCTAAGATTGACCCAATTATAAAGCTGTGAGAGGATATCTACTCATTAATAGTATGTGAATGAATATTCACATATTAAAAATAGTTTTTTAATAGATTAAAAAACAAAAGGCATTTGGCTTTTCTATGAAAGTGTTATATAGTCTGATGTTAGAGATTTTCAAAGATACTTTCTTTGGCCTTCAAAATTGTGTTATTATTACTATTATTATTATTACTGATATAATGTCTTATTCAAATAAATATGGAAATGAAGAAAAGGGAACCAAGCATGGGCCAGTGGTGATGCCAGTGGCACATGGGTCGGTCATATTATGATGAACATTATGTGTCTAAATTCAGAGGTTCAGCCCAAAACATAAATGGGTTTGTGCTCTTGGAAACAGCCTTATGGGAAGATACTGGAAATGTGCCCAGATAGTATTCTTACTTCGGATTCCTAGACTTCAACTGATTGTTAGGGATGAATGATGGGACAACTAAGCGAGGATAGACAGGTAAAGCAGAGGGGAAGTCATTATCCGACTGTGGCTGTGACGGATCATGGAGGCAATGGCAGGAGCCCTTAGGGTGAGGCCTCGGTACTGAGAAATAAATAAATAACTATTAATGCTCCTTAAGAACACAGTAAATGAATCAAAATGAGACAAAGAAATGCATCATGGGTATCACTTCTTAGGTAATTATCACATGCACTGTAATTAGTAGGGGTCAGTTTTGTTTTCTGGGTCAGTCTCTCTCAAGTGGAAGGCTGCTTCTTTGGTTGAGAGAAAAACATTCCGTTATGAACAATTAATTAATATCTACAGAATTGAGGGAAATGTGGAAAAGAATCTGAACAGAGACCGACCTCGGTTTTCCTCCAGTCACCTGCCCTTTGTATTGTGTGGAATGGCGGCATTGGCGTTAATTGGCTTGGGTTGCTTTTATGAATATAGGTTATGTTACCACAGATGCATCAATGTGGGGCTGAACGTATATACACAAGAAAGTAAGATGAGGAATATGCAGTGTGAAGCCTTTCTATTCTTACTGTTGGTGGGATGGTGATAAAATCCAAAAAAGTGTATAGGAAACACTGAATTGGTTAAATGATCTGAGTATTTTAATTGTATGATTAAGAATAATATAGACAATATAGTGCCTTATTGTTCATTTTAACAGAAAATTAATATATACTACCCCACAACATTGACATTATCTGCTCTGCTTTATGTTTATTAGAGTGGATGAACCTTAACTCACTAATCCCTTGGCTGTCATCAGGAACTCCAAGACTGCTGCCTATAGCCCGACATGAGTAGTTTGCTTTGGTTTGAGATGTTTACTTGTGGTCTTCAGTATAATATTAGAAAGTTATTAAATATAATCAAAAGAAGCCAACCACATTCCAAAGGCAAGTAGCAAATCCACATGGACTATTATGTAGGTTTGTACATATTAGTACCCATGAAGACGTCAACAAGGAAAATGATAGAAATTATGGAGTTTATCTTTGAGTTTCTGTGATTTATAGATATTTGCTCCTAGTATTAGTGAGTGTACCATTACTAACAGATAGTGTAGAAAAAGATGAGAGATCATGGGTTGATGGTGACTCCTGCTGGCCAGTGCTAGGCGGGCAGTATGTGCCTGCAGCTCCGAGGTCCTTCCCGGGGGCTGTTTATCTAGTCTTACCTCCCTGTGGGTAGGGATTCTAATCAGAGTTCAGGGACTTGGCTTGTCTTTATGTTCATGAATGTTAAAAAAGAGATTAAAATAGCAATGGCTGTATAAATAAACACATATATATGCATAATAATTAAGAGTGTATTATATGGTCAATGGCTGAAATATATAATAACAATTAATACCACATAAATTAAAATTATCAATGATAATTTACATCTGCAAGTCAGGATAATGTAGACTGGCAGGAAGCTGCTGTTCTGGGACAGTAGGTTACAGTTGCAAGTTTGGTGTTCATTATAGAAAGATAATGCAGCAATAATGTAATAAACTAATGAATACTTAAATGACTAATAAATAAATGATAGAAATATACATCAATGCAAAGAATGTCTCATTATTTAAGAAATCATTTTTTCTTTGTCCACTTTTCAGATTGGATGCCTTGAACTAAACATTGTTCTAAATTCCTGTTTGACCAGAGTGAGTAACAGTCAAAGTTCTTGTTTGGGGCAATTTTCTTCAAAATATGCTTGTCATTATTTAAAAATTGTTAAATCTAATAAGTGAACTGTGACTCAAGATAAAAGTAGTTGGAAAACCCGTGCCGATTGCTGGGTAATGAGGAGCCCTGGGTCTGGCTAATCAGAGATTGAAGCGTGGTAGCAATTCAGGTGTCTTATTCTTGGGGTGCAGCTCATGTTCTATCTTATTATCAATGATGAATAAAACAAAAATGAAAAAAATGAAAGATGAAAAGGAGATGCATGAATCAGCAGTGAACCACTGGTGGTGTGTGAGTTGTGGAGGTTGAATGTGTGGCTGGAACTCGGGTCCAAGAAGAAGACAGTCTAGGCTGTACCTCTCTGAGAAATGGCAACAAGGGCTCCATTTTCCCTTTCTTGCAGGGACGCACACTGGGGGGCCTGCTGACCTCCACGCTGGCGCACTTCACAATTGCCTTGTGTGCGGAGCGTGGGGCTTTTCCTCATTTGTTAGGATATCACACACTACTGACCTAACAAGGAGCGTTAACTCTCATGAGCCTAGGCCAGCCCCGCCTCAGGGCCAAACAGGAGTGTGCCATGAGACACGAGATTGATTAGGAGTTTTTTTCATCTCTAGTTTCTTTCCTTGTGTTTTTTACTAGGATATGTTTATGATGCGTGATGAAGACATTTGTGGTTAGAAATCAGTATACGCACACAGACATGCAGACACACAGACTCACACACACACACCCATTTGGCTCTTCTTCTCCCTCTTCCCTCCCCTCCTTGGTTCCCCTCCTCACTGTCTCTCTCTGGCTCCTTCCTCTCACCAGTTTCCAATCACCTCTCTTTAATTTTGCTTTTCAATGATTGATACTTTGCTCTTCTCATAAGAGAAAAGAATTTTATAACAATGGAAATGCCGCAGTGACTCGATGGCTCTGGATGGATCCAGGGATACCTTAAGGCCTTTCTCTAGAGATCGTATGATTCATGGTAATTATCGTTATTAGTGAAGTGAGAATCAATAAGGAAGTGGAGATTTGGATGAAGCAAATCACTGCTAAATCTGAACCAGTGATTGCAGTCAATAGTATATGAGTCGCGCATGATGATTACTAAGTCCCTGAAACTCTGGTTCACAGAAAAAGAAGGGCGGTGGATTTTCTGGGATCACTTGTAAATGATCTATGAATTGATGGTGAAAATACATAAAGTGCTGATCCTCTTTTATTTTAATGTCATCAATCCTATAGTATCATTATAAGTTGATCCATGAAGGAAATATTGAATACATAATTTAATAAATGGGCAGATGCTGATGCAGTCTTTAGGCACAAATTCATGTGGTAAGGAAGGAAGGATGTGTGTGGAAAAGAAGTTGAAAACATTAATCTCATTAAGGAATAAATAGATGAAGGGTGTTCGCTCTGACTAATAACCACAGATCCCAAGACACGAGAGCCAGTCACACTGCTCTGGGTCAGACATGTCACAGTCCATTTTGATGAGCCAAGCATATTTTAGGAAAAAATTAATAAATACCTGCATGACTCGATGAATGAGATGTGGGTGGAAAGGATGAAGAGAGAGATGTTGAGGTTTAAAATCAACTGCTCCACTTAGTTTCTCCTCAGAGTGGATGCAGTGGCATTGATTTATGGATTCTCACTGTTGCAAGATGTGTGGTGGCCTTTAGATGTGGACGTATCGAGAACAATGTGAGCAGCAGTTATGTTTCTTATGGTTTGAATTTTTTAAAGGTATGTGCGGGTGTGTTGGCACTTTCCTATAATCCCAGCACTCTAGGAGGCTGAGGCAGGAGGCTGACCCGTGTGAGGCTCACCTGGGCAATTTAGTGAGTTGAGCCCTGTCATACAATTAAAAAAAAAGAGCTGGGAATGTAGCTGAGTTCCTGGGATCAATTCCAGTACTAAGAACAAACCAACAAAAAGTAACATAGACTTTTATTTAATTTTGAAAAATTTTATCAATTGGAATTGTAAACCAGGTCTGCATTTGTCAAGGGAGCTGATGCAGCTGCATAAGGCACCCGGACTCCTTGTGTACCCCACCCCTACTTCTGTCCCACCTCCCTCCATGTCTCCCTCCTCTTCACACTTCCCGTTATCTGTCTTTCATTTTGCTCTTTAATGGGTTTATAATTGAGTTTCTTATATAAGAGAGACTGTGTGCTATTGGTGCTTGTGTGTCTGATTTGTTCCATTTAACTTTATGATCAGAAGCTGCCTCCATTTTCCTACCTGTGACTCAAATTTATCTCTCTTCATTTTAAACTTGGTATATAATCAGTGAAGGCCAATGGTGGGCCATTCTTAAAAATGAGATTCATATGATTTCTGATGGCTAATTTATATACAAAGCCCCGAGGTCAATCATAATAGAAACTAAGTTCCTGTGGGGAATCATTTAATCATCACACGTTAGCGACAACTAAAATTGTTTGCTTGTATGTTGTGACTTTTGGATATTTACTTTTTCTTGCTAGTGAGTTGATGATTTAAACAATCCACAAATGTAGACACAGACAGAACAAGAGAGTCAAACCTAGACTTCTGTTGAAGGCTGCCGGCTTATGTGTTAGAGATAATGAATATTCACATCAGGTTGTTTTTCAGTGCTGGGTATTGAACCTGGTGCATTGTGCTTGTTATTCAGAAGCTGTCCCACCAAGCTCCTCGTCCTAGCTTAAGGTACTACATGAAAAGAACTAGCTTGTTTTTCCCTTAATTAGAATTGATTATTGCATGCGCATTATATATACATATCTAACTTTCATTGTCTTTTTGTAATTTAATTGATGCCTGAATAACTAAGCAAATTATGAACAAATGAAGAAAACCGGAACCTAGAATGGTCTGTCATATATAATGTTGCCCTTGTTTAGGAAAAATTTTTTTAGTGTTACCGCTTTTATTAATGTGAAGTAGACAGATATTAAAAACAGCACTTCTGTTCTGTATTTATGAGATTATAAATATTTAGTTCAGTTGCCGTCAGAGAATGTAAATACGTGCAGTTTCTGGAGCACGAATGTGCGGCTGGACAAATTAATTCATTTGCTCATGAATTATTAACTCATTTCTTCACACTAATAATGAATGAGTTCATAAATAAGGCCAAGACTGACCACTCACATGAATGTGTCATGAAGCCAGGAATGTAATGAATCTACCTCTGTAAGATGAGGTCTACTTGCGGGGGATGTGAAGTTTCTTTTTGAGTGAAGCTACTAGGCCCACCTCCAGTCAGTGTTTTCTCTTAACGAAGACGGTGAATTCAAGGATGTTCATGACTTTATGTGAAATCAATAATGTAAGTAATTCAATAAATCAAAGTAGAGTTAGTTCCAACCAAGAACAGATTTTTTTTTCAGTGCCAGGAATCAAACTCAGGACCTTGTGCTTCCAGTCAGGTGCTGTGTCGGTGAGCTTTATCTCTGGCCCAAGAAGAGAATTTTTCATGAGTCAATGGTCATGGTGACTTTAACCATGTTTTTTTTCTTACTGAAAGCAACAGAAGTTAAATTTTTGGTGTTTTCTATTTCCTTATCAACTTGGCCCTTTGCAGAGGACATGCCCCTGGCTGCCTTGAGCAACTGCCCCACTGGTGCTGGGTTCTGCCGGTGCATGGGCTCATGCGGGTCCTGCACTGCACCCTTGCTCGGGCTGTGCGTGTCTCAGTCATCATACTCGCAGCCTTAGAAAAGGCCCATATGCTGGGGAGATGGCTTAGTGGAATAAGTGCTTCCCTGGCAAGCACAAGGGCCTGAGTTCAGTCCCTGGTTCCGCAGAAAAGGTCCATAAATGGCTGTGTACCTAAGCAGAAGCAATAATCGCAGATGAGGATGTTTGATAAACAGGATGTGATACAACTGCGCATAGGGTTACACAGCCATGGACAACTCTGAAAATATGAATATTGATGGCATTTGAGTCATTTTACAGGTGACTAATGTCCCATTTTAGCACTTTCCGTAGTTTACATAAACATCCTCTGGTGCTAAATAGCCTTGTCTGCTAATTGTACAGGAAGAATCATATTTGAAATGAATTACTGTTAGTACCACAGTAGTGTGAAGTACTGCATGGCTCTTGTTTACTGATACATCTTAATTGGTTGTATAATTTGAATAAGAATGGCTCATGCATATACTGATGCAAATGGCATGAAATGTGGTCTAGGATGTAAATGAAATCTGTACTAAAGAATCATCATTATATTTTACCCCTTTTTATAATCCTTTATAAAGAAAATGTAGTTTGTTACCTCTCTTGGAAATTAGCCCACTGAAAGATAATAGGAATAGTTAAAACCTTTGTTTTGGGCTTTGCTGGGTTGTGGCTGAGTATTAATTTTATTAGAAGAGAATCAGTAAGCATAAATACCTTGAATAAGTACATAAAAAGCTTAGAAGAGATGGCCCCTTTATGACCACTTTTATTGGAAGAAGATCATTACTGCATGACTCAAGCACTGTTGTCCACGACTAAAAATAGATGAAGCCTGTGCCCCGCGCCCCAGCCGTGTGTGCTCTGCTGTGTGCCCGCTCAGTGTCTTCATTCCCGGGGCTTGTGAGTGTACAGATGCCCTGTTGCTGCTGCTGTTGTTTTTTTTAAAGGAAATTAGAAATGGTTATGTGAATGTCCAAATAAAAACAAAGGGAAGGAAGTGAAGGCAATTTAAACATGCACCAGCTTTGAGGCTGTGTTTTCAAGCAGGGGTTATGAATTAATTAATCTACTGGACTATACTGGAGCCTCGTTAGAAAGAGATCAAAATTTTCTATTCACTTTCATAGCTGTGCATCATTCCAGTTTCATTTGCTTGCCTGGTGACAAGGCACTTCTTGCTTTGTAAAGATCTATGGGTTAGACCTAAGGTTTAGCTATTTTCAGTTTTTTCTTTACAGTGATCGGTATATTTATACTGTGTCTAATGAAGACATGTTTACCATTTGTAATGGTCAAATCAGGACAATTAGTATTGGCTCCTCTTTATGTGGGGATCTAAGATGCTTATCTCTTAGCGCTTTATAAAATAAACAATAAGCTTCACACAATCATTACCTTACAGTGACACACGATGCTCCAACCTATTCTTCCTGTCCAATTAGACTTTGGTGCCTATTATCCCACCTGCCTCTGTTGGGCCAAGCTGCTCGCCTCCATTTGTGACTTCTCCTATGTCCTTACCCTTTCTAGCTTGCTCACAGGACTTAGAACATGCAGCGTTGTGTACACTACTGTGTTGTCAGGTATTGCATTGTGTTTTGGTACTGAATGCAATGTCAAATTGGGAATAGGTCACCAATAAAGCACCAATTGAACCAAATTGAAGGCCTGAGCAGAAATCAATGAACAAAATAATTCTGAATCTGTTTTTTGATTAATTTCTTTCTTGCATCCATTGCAAGAGGGGGTGTGCTGTGTGAAGCCTGTGGGCATGAGCCCTGATGCAGATTTTATCAGCAAACTAGTATTTGATTCTGGGGCTTGTGTGGGTTACCACATGGTTCCAATATTATAATGAACGAGGGATACTGTCAATACAAATACATGAAACAATCGAAAGGAAAAGGAAATACCCAGACTATTTTTTTTTCCACATAATTATACTTTATTTATTTTTTTTTTATTTTTCTTCTTTCAGCGGTTTATTCAGGACCCTTGAACAATCTTGATT
>NDGM011081035.1:0-11829 GCA_002564305.1 Octomys mimax | reverse complement strand
CCAGCCCTGCCCCCTGGTGGGCTGAGCTGGACACACACACACACACACACATAAATAAATAAAAAATTTAAAAAAAACAACATCAGAAATAAAATCTATTAATACACAGGTGTTTCTTTCAAAAAAAATTTTTAAATTATTTATGTGTGTATGTATTTGGTACAGGGTCTTCGTACACAGTTCGGACTAATAGTGATCCTCCTGTTTCAGCCTCCCCAGCACTGGGATTACAGGTGTGCACAACCACACCCGGTCTTAGTGGCTAGCTCAGTAGCACAGCATTCAGTGCCAGGGCTCAAACCCAGGTCCTTGCACTTTCCAGGCAGGTGCTTAAACCACCAAGCTGTCTTGCCAGCTCCAGATGTTTCTTTTGAGACAGGATTGTTGAAGTTTCTCAGTATAATGTAATGCATTCCAAACATTTCCTATTTGTATGCCGTTCTCTTATGCTTCCTTTTACCTCTCCTCCCCCTCAACATCAACCTTGTCTTTATTCATTCTTGGTGCACATCTGTCTGAGTAGACTTCTGCAGAAGTGGAAACATCGCTTGACCCAGAAAAGTCCCTCTGAGGTGCTTATGCTTTTGCAGCGCTCCTTACATGGGCCATACATGCATACATAAGGATGCTTGCTCATTGAAACATTATTTACAAATAGTAACAATTTATTAATAACTTAAATGTCTTCAATGAGGGTCTAGCTAACTTGCATATAGTACATCCAAGTCATACCATAATAACCTTTACTATGCTGATGATTGAGAATTTGGCCCTTGTGGCTGGGCTGCCTAGATTTGGCCTTTTCCTCTAGCCCTCATGAGCTATATAACCTTGAGCAAAGTTTCTAAATCCCTTTCTGTGCCTTAATTTTCTCATATGTAAAACAAGAAAAGTTATAAAACCTCTTTCCTAAATTTGTGAAAACTAAATGAAATAATATATATTAAATGGTTAGACTGTACCTGTCTTATAGCAGTTAATGATTGCTACCCATTTCTATTCCTATTACTACTGTATAGTGATAATGACAATGTGGCCAGCAATATGGACCAATATGCCACCATCATATCTGCAATATAGTACTGTGATAAAAAGCATCACAGAAAAACAAGTAGAATACGATCTGAATTTTGCTCAGAGTATTACCTGTCATACATAGGGAATCAAAGCTGGAAGGGCAGGCAGCTGTGGTTGTTTCTGGGCGACAGGGTGGAGGAAGGTAGATTTTTTCACTTCGGTAATAATTAGTTTGAAACAAGCATGTGTTAGGTTTACAATAAACAAAAGATGTAAAGAGGAAAGAAAGCTCCATTTATAACTGTGAGAACAGTTAATCCCACCAGGTCTTACATCCCCCTGTCCTTGGCCACAACCCAAGCCGTTAATCCTCCCTGCCCTTCATGTGTCCTCTCCCATACAGTCCCTATACTGCTCTTTGAGCCCATCCCCGCCCCCTCTCAATGCACCGTCCTCTGCAAGTCTGCTCCTTCATAAACAGACCCCTCTCTATTATCTGCATAAGCTTCACAGAACACTGACGTCTGTCTACCTTTGCTGGATGTGCTGAGACCCGAGTGTTCAGGCAGCTCAAGGCTTTGCCGGCAGCGCCCTCTAGTGGACACTGTCCACACCCCCGCACCACTGGCACCCTAGTGCTGGGAGGTGGGGTCTATGCTCCAGGTTCCTCTGTCAGCTTCCACACCATTAATCCTCCATCCTCAGCCAAAAACTACTCCTTTCCATGCCACCTGGCCACAGCCACCTCTTCCTCTTCTCATCAGCTCTTCTTTTTGTTCACCCTTCACCCCCACATTCAACAAAGGGTACAGCTCCTGGCTCACTGTCTTCTCTACCCCAAGTCCTGCCATCATCCTAGGTGAGTTGGACATCTGATCCATGCATAGGCTGCACCCCTCCTATCCTTCCCATGCTTCCTCACAGGCAGATGCCCGCATCACCTGTGCACAGCTCACTCCCTGAACTCAAAGCTTCTCCTTTTGCCTCAAGAGGATCGCCAAGCTTTTGAGCCCCTCCACCCATTCTCCTGTCCCATCAGCCTCTCCCACCTCCTTCCTTCCCTATTCATCCCACAAAATGATGATGATGATGATGATGATGATGATGATGATCATGATGATCATGATCATGATCATGATCATGATCATGATAAGAATAACAGAAAATATCTAGGTGCCAGGTGCATTTACATAATTTCAACAATCTTATATCATCCTCATAATAACTTTATGAGACAGGTACTATTGTCTTTTTTTAATGAGGTAGTTTGGGCTCCACGAGGTTGATGATTTAGTCTCACAGCTAGAACAAGGCAGAGATGACATTGGAAGGTAGGTCTGCTTGCCTAACTCAAGGAACATAGATGCCAGGATCTTGCCTGTATCCCCAACTCCCTTGCCACATCCCTGAGGTAAAATCACAAATCTGGATAAATATAACTGTCAGCCTCGTCCTCTGCACTTACTCCCAGATCGAGGAACTCTGGTGGAGAAAGGACCCTCAGTGTGTTGCTTATTCTCACTGGAAAGTCAGTTTCCAGGCTCAGTGGGGGGCCCTTGACTCAGTTAAACAATTCAAGTGTCCTGAGAGCAACACTTTCGAACTTTCTCTGCTGCCCTCTGCTGTCAGGCTGCTTGCATAGAGGCCTGCATGGGCCACTTGCATGCTCCACACCAGAAGGGAGAGATGCAGGCCAAGGGATGAGGAAAGGGAAGTCTCGATTACTGGGTGTCTTCTGAGTACCAGCCACTGTGCCAGGTGCGTTGCGTGCAGCATCTCATTTAATCCTCCCCCAGCTCTGTAAGGGTTGTTATTCCTGCTGTGCAGAGGAGGAGGCTGAGGGCCAGCGGGGCTGTCATTTGCTAAGGTGATACAGTTTGTAAGTGGAGAAGCCATCTCGGTTGCTTAAACCTTTCCTGACTTAATGGATGGCTGTGACGTGCTGTTACATGGTTCCCCTGTTACCTATCTACCTTTGATCCTGTTGCTAGGGCAGTCTTCCTGAAATGAACATCTGTTTGTGCTCCTACCTTGTTTAAAGTCCTTACAAAGCTTCCTCTAGTGTTCACGATGAAATCCAAGCCTTGAATCTTAATGATTTGTCCTTTCTTTTCTTACCGCATCCACTGCCACCTGCATATGATCCAGTCACACAGAGCTATTTTTGGCTACCTGATGATACTTTGCTTTTCTCTGTCTTCACGCCTTGGTATACATTCTGTCTGGTCTCCTCCATCCTTCACACTGCTTTTCTGTCTGCCTTAAATGCCTGTCTTTTCTACTTTGCCAGAATTTATGCATTCATCCCCGTGTGCCAGTTTCCTGCTGACTTGTATTGTTTCTTCTGCTACACTGAGAGCTGTGTGAGGGTGGGTACAACTCCTTGGTTATGTCTGTACTCCTCAGAGCATAGCATAAGAGGCTGGTTAAGCTTTTACTTGTTGAGTGACCAACTGACTGAATGAAAAGTGAGCGAGAGAAGAAAAAACTCTTACTTGGAAAGTTTAGTGATATGAGCTGTGCAGTGGGTGCTATCTTGCTCTTAGCTGAAGTGGCTGCAGTTCTGCCCTGTGACTACAGAGCTGTAGAAATATGTTCGCATGTCATAAAGACTGGAAGAGAGCTTTCCACAGAAAATTAAGAGTTGTGTTAGAGTGGTGAGTTGATGGATGCTTTTTCCCCCCTGTTTTAAAATATTCTTTAGTGTTGTTTTTTGAGTGGTTTGACAAAGCAGCAGATAATGTAGAAATGGAGCCTAGGGCTCTCATAGAGGATTGGCAAGTGGCAAGTGATATGCAATGAACCTTGCCCTGTTCCCTGCTGGGTTCATGGTGCTATGGTGAGGCAAGGGGGCAGAGGCAACTCATTCTGACTCAGGTTCACATGGCCGGGATTTGCTGGAATAAAATGAGAACTTTCAAGAATTTTCCAAGCTCCTGGTTTGAGGTTATTTTTTTTTCTGCCAAAGCTGTGCAGTAAACAAAGATGACTTTTGTTTTCAGTAAAATCCTCATTTCTTCTGTTATGTCCTGTGAAGTCACTTCTGCTGCTTGGAAGGGTCGTGTAGGCTCCCTGAGTGGGGAAATTGATTGCCTATGCTTGGTTGAAGAAAGATGTTTAGGAATTTCATTGGCAAAATGATGAAATTATTCTTGTGTGGCAGGATTTCCCAAACTGCATATCATGTGTTAACACAGAAGAAGCAGAAAAGGAAACAGTGCTCTCCAAGATTCAGATGACAAATACTCTGCTGTAATATTGAATGCTTACTCCCTCTGCTATGTTAGGCACTGTGTTCAGGACTTTGAAGATATCCAATTTAAAACTTGCAACAGCCTTCAGAGAAGGGAGTGTTATCTCCCTGTTAGAGATGGTCAAACTGAGGTTCAGAGAGGTTTGCTGTAAAATCTTAAAACAGGATTCAAATGCATGCTCAGGTGCCCCCACTGGTGAGCTTTAACCCAGTAACTCTGTCTCTAGTCTACTCTGGCTACTGAGCAGCAGAGGTATGCATTTATTTTATTTAACAAACCATTGTTCATGTTTACCATGTGCCAGGCACATGGTAAGTGTTTTATAAACATTAGCTCATTTAATCCTTATAGACAACGCTATGAGGAGGTACTATTATTAATACCATGTGAGAGATGAGATCACAGAAAGAAAGGGAAGTTAAGTCACTTGCTTGGGATCAAGCAGGACAGCATATGAGAAAGCCAGAGTCAAAAAAACATGCAGCCATTTCTAGAGTCTGGGCTTGACCTTAGCTCTGGGCTAGATAGTATACCACTTAATCCTGTGCTTTGATGACAGTGCTCTGGCGCAGAAACACCAAGGTCATGGGGCCCTTTTTGTAGTTTTAAAGGGGATTTGCACATTCGGAGTACTTCCCCCATTAAAGCCCTATGCTCTGTTCCCAGGGCTTTGCAGGGTGGGAACTGGGCAAAGGAAATACATGCTCCTTTTACTCTGTGACAAGACTGGCTGAGAGGTAGGGTTGCTAAGTGATCAGAGCTTACCTGTAGAGACAGCTGTATTTGGCTTTGAATTGCAATCTTATGATTTCAGAAATGCTCATCATTTCTGCTGAAGAAAGGAGCTTTTACCTGATGCCTTCATTTACTGTGTTTCTGAACTTCAGTGTTTTGGGGAGAGGCAGTTTTCCTCGGCAGTGAGAGAGTAGGTAGGCAAATGATGTTCAGGGTATTGTCTCTCTTCACTCATCAGACACTTCACATTAGTGCAGTTTGCTTGAAGTTACTGGGAGGAAATGGAGCACTCTTCTGGAACCCACTTGGACCACTTTTTCCTCCCCATCTCCTCCCATGTGCACTGCCTTATTCCCCAGAGCCAGGCCTGTACCATGGTGGCTGCTCAGCTGCAAGGGATGAGGAAAGGACAGCAGGCCCTGCCCACCAACCTGAAAGCTTCATTTTACAGGGGAGGAGGCACATCTTGTTTGGGGTTTCAATTCAATTTCAATAATGTGTCATTGCAGGCCTGTTAGTTGCAGAGGTTCTGGGCTAGGCAAGGCAGTGAGAGATGCAAAGATATGTAGAGTATTTGTGTGTGTGTGTGTGTGTGTGTGTGTGTGTGTCTGTCTGTCTGTCTGTCTGTTTCTGTGTATCTGTGTGTCTGTGTCCTTAAGGTTTTCTAGGTTCATGAAGGCATATATTCCTGAATGACTTGTTTTTATGTGAAAGGAGAGTCAGTGCTGTGGACATGAGTGTTGAATCTTCGAAGAAGGTTCTATGCTGGGGATGGGAAAGGTATTCTCATTTTATTTTATTCATGAGGAATGTGGGCCTTAGAGAGGAAGTGACTGGCCTGAGGTCACATAGTTAAGCTTAGAACTACATGTATCTGATTCCCAAGTCCACAATCCTAACCATACCTTACCCCTGCTTTCCAGAGACAGTGAAGATGAGGATGACAAGTAGCATCACCAGAACTCTGTATGCACATCTTATATCAGGTAGATTACAGATACTATTGTATGGGCAATTTCTATTGGCCCACTGAGGCAAGTATCACTATCTGCTTTTCCAGAAGACAAAGCTGAGGTTGCCTTGGGAAGAGATGGGACTGGAATTAACAACTAGGTGGTTTCAGACCAACAGCATACAAAATAAGATCTATAGACCCAGGGATCCACAAGCACCCAGAGAACAGAGCAAGAAATGTGATTTTGAAAGCTACATGGTAAAGATAGCATTGAGATTTGGCTGAGAAGTGTGAGTTGTCGTTTGGGCAGAAAGAATTGAGAGAGAAAGCCTTTGAATCAGAAGGGATACCATAAGCAAAAGCCCCTAAAAGGAGAGTCAGGGGTTGAGGGCCAAGGGTTGCAATGGAGAAGCTTCTGATTTATCCAGTGTGAGGGTAAGGTACCACTGAGGAGGGGAGGAATGGGAAGGGAACTAAATATTCCTGACTTTCCCACATTTTTGTCAAGCTGAAGTTCTTGTTCATTAATTAAGAGCTGATACCCTACCCAGAAGGCCCTTGAAAATGATATAGTCATGCAATTTATGAGCAAATATACATGAGGCTCTCTCTGCATAAATACTGCTCTGATAGAACTGTGGTGAATATAAAGGAATACTCAATTCCTGAAGTGTGTGAGGGCCCCCATGTGGTTGGGAAGATAAGATATACACAAAGGCAAAAGCCAGGCAGTTTGCAACTGGGGCCAAATGAGTTTTCCTAACTATCAAATTTCAAGGAGGATTGGGAGTGGCCACAAGGAGAAAGCTTCACCAAGAGGGTGGATTTGGACTTTGACGGCTGAATGTAGAGGAAGGTAGGCAAACTTAAGACCAGCTGATGCTACTGGTGTGGCTAGCATGATGGGCTCTGGAGCCCACCCCCAGCCCCAACCCCAAACTATTGCTGTGCTCTTCCATATCTTGATCTCTTGAGTATTTGTCCCAGTAGATGCGACTGTATGGGACAAGAAACATCCCGTGGGAGCTAAGAAACAGGGCTGGGTACCTGGTATTCCTGATCCCTAATTTTCTACACTTAGTCTAAATTCCTGGCAGCTCCTCCAGCTTCAGAATTGTATGTGTATGTGTGAGCGGTATTTTAAGTTAAGCAGCGCGTGCTTTCAGCTCATCATAAACATGCTAAAAAGCTTCAGCCACAGTCTGGGCCCACCCCCACCTCTTACAGGCAGCAGCTGGGGCCACTCGACCCCACACTCTAATGCGTGTTGCCTATGACTCACCACCAACAACAACAAAAAATGACTGCATGTTTCAGTCTCCCTGGGTAGCTGATTCCTAGTTGTGGTGGAAAAGCTCAGTATAAATTTGGAAGGCAAAGAGTCTCAGCCCTGGCCTAGTGACACAGCATTCTACTGAATACGGAGCACCTACTGTGTGCAAGAAAAGGTAAGTCCATTAGTCTTTCTTGGCATTCTCAGCTTTGCCATGCCTGCAGTAATTCTTCCTGGTTTAGCTCCTTACCATGGACCTATGGTTTAGCCATTCTGGCCTCTCAATTACTGGAATTTTCCCAAAGTGGTTTCCTGCCTCTGGGCCTTTGTGCTTACTGCCTCTTCTGCCTAAACTGCCTTTTCTCTTACTTTTGGCGCTCGGAGTTTCTTAACCTTTTAGTCTCAAATGTCACTGCCTAAGATGAGACTTTTTTGACTACTTATTGTTAGGTCCTTCCTTCTCCTCCTTAATATTTCTTTTATAGGCAATGCTTCCTTAGTCGTGCTTATATCTCTGGGTCATTGTCTATTTATATTTTGTTTATGGTATCTCTCTCCCACTGGAATGTAAGCTCCAAAATGACACAGAGCTTGTTCTCGTTGGTCAGCAATGTGTCCCTCTCATCTGAAGTGGTGCTTGGTGCATAGTAGGCTGGCATAAACAAAACCATCTGGGGAATATTTTCTTCCTGAGGTTCTTGCCAGACATATGGCTGCTGAAGGAAAAATCATGGCAGATCTGTGTCATTTCATAGGAAAAAGATCAGGCTAAAAGGGAGGAGTTTGTCGAAAAGAGTTCTGTTTTAGAAACCGGTTCTTTGAGTCTCATCACCAGACACAGTCTTATAAAATTAAACAAAAGGGGGAAAAAAACCCAAAAGCTAGCATTTCATTGACTGCTCATTTTGTGCCAGAAACGGTTCTAAGTGTTCTCCACAGATTATCTCATTTAATCCTTATAATTGTCCAATGACATCAGTTCTATTTATTAGCTCCATTTAACAGAAAGAGGAATTGAGGCCCTAAGTTTTAAGCAAATTGCCAATGGCCACACAGGTAGGTAGCACCAAAGCTTGAATGCAAGGTAAGCTGAGACCAAGTCCTTGAAATAAATCATCCATGCCATCTGCAGCCTCTATGCCACTCATGTGCTTCTTCCATGACACTGGTCATTCTGCAGAACAGGATTGTTTCGATTTCCATTTTCAAAGTTTGTTTCTTTGGGGTTTTTTTCCACTCCTTTGTCCTCCTCACTCCACTGGGAGCTTCTCACATGCAGTGACAGGGCCTTTTTCACTTTCTCTTTCACTTTGCCTGGGATAGAACTTGTTTCAGAAGAGGGAGCAATCAGTGTTTGTTGAATAAAGGAATAAGGGTGTGAGTAAATCCCTGGTCTACCTTCCTTAAGCTTCAGATTTATGGGCTCATGTTAATTTTCCTGCTAAGTATAGCACTAGGGACAGGAGTGTTCTGGTGGAAGAGGTGTTTCTCACTAAAGCGTACAAGGAGGACTAACTTTGACTGAGAAATCCAAAGCAGTGTTATACAGAACAAGACACTTGATCCAAATGGCTTTATTTTGTCATCAATTTCAAAAGTAGCTGGACCTGCACAGGACTTAAAACAAACTTTAAGTGTTCAAATCCACCTCAGATCCTTTGCAGAATGAGGCAGGGATTCTGGGGAGGTTGAGAGTGGTGAGTTATAAATAAATATCTAGAAGCCAGCTGGCTTTTAAAACAGAATTTGCTTCAGTCAGCTCTGTGCTACATTTTCCCAACTGGCTTCCATCATGAGAACAAGTGGGAACTTTCATACTGAATGGCTTTATTTTTTTTCCAACCAGATGAATGTCAGAAGGTTTGGCTCAGGAGGCAGGTTTCTAATCCCCAGCACCCAGTTTGGTGCCTTACCGTGCCCCATCCATCACACATAGTGCCCTGCACAACACACCCAGTCATCTTATCTGCTGGTTCAGCCCTCAAAAATAACTGGATCATTGTTTTATTACACCATTAAGAGTGCTGCAAGCCTGTTAGGATTGTGTCGTTGATATTTGCATGAAAAGGCAATCGTGATATGCTGGACATTTAACACAGCTGGGAATGCAACTGTGTTGTCATTGTTTGAGGTTCTCAGCCAGCCCCACTGACTTCATTTCACAGGCTAGTCACTGGAAATGGACCTCTCTGGTGTATGCCACCTTTGAAATGCTTTCTAGTCCATGAAAGGACCCAGCAGCATCTAACTCTTTTCCTAGACAAGGGCTTTTCCGCTGGTAGCCACACCTTTTTGAAAGTGAGAGATGCTTGCTTTCTTGTGTGTGGGAGTTGTACACTCTAGTGGTAGGATGTTGTAATATGCTGTCATTTGTTCCTCAACTGGTGGTTACAGCAAAAGATACTTTTGGAAAAAATAGATACTTTTGGCTCAGTAACAAACACGCACTAATGCCATTTGTGGGGAGTTTGTAGACAAGTCATGTGTCAGAGGTGTGTTGTGACTTCTGCTGTGGGCTAGTTTCAGTAGTAGGACCTGTGATTTCACTGCACTTGTCAGTGTGCTTAAGCAGGGCTCTTTGTCACCAAAATTCTAGAATATTCACATTTATAAACAGGTGTTCAGGATGGGCAGATGTCTTAGTTCCAAACAAGAAGTGATTAGGATTGATTATAGAAGCATATACAGAGCTCAGATACATGTGCCAACTTTTCTATTGCAACTTATAGATCTGTTTCTTCCATTGATATGCTACCTGAAATTTTTTGGGGGGTATGTGACTGTTAAGGCACTCTTCAGAGGAGTTTGTCAGATGTTTGACCATCCCTCTTCTGGTCTGCTCCTTGCCAAATCAGCTCTGTGCCCTTGCCAGATGCCTTGAGGTGTGACAGTCAGAGCTGGCCTGATAAGAGGGTCAGCCAAAGAGATGCAATGACTTGGATGCAAATTTCCAAATCCCAGTTGCCATGACTATAAAGAACTCAGATTTTTGAATTTTTCTTGGCAACTGGTTTTAATCGAATCATTCCCCCTACAATAATGGCCTGGACCAAAGCACATTCTCTGCCCTGACCAGCATGCCAGGTCACTTTCCTGTCAGATAAACCGAGCTTTTTCTCAGGAGCCTTTTCTGTTGTCCTTATCTATTGTCATGTGGCACCCACTATTACAACAGACAGATCTCTGACAGCCACAGAAATTGATAGACCAAATCCTGAAAAGGAAGAAGTTTTCAGACAAGAATCTGCATATCTGGGCCAGATAGCAGATCAGGAGGCAAAGCCATATTTACCTGCCATCCTCAATTGTGAGTAAATTCCTCATATTCCATTTAAAGCCAGATGTTTCACACCTATGGCTGGAATTCCACATATCAAACAGTTGCTTAGAAGTAATAGTATTCTTCCCGCTCCCCCCCCCCACCACCACCAGGGATTGAACTCAGGACTTTGCGCTTGCCAGGCAAGCAGTTATTCCACTGAGCTATCTCCCTGGCACTGCTTATAAGTAATATAAAGTGGATTTTATATCACAAATGCTACCTGGAATTTTTCACAAATATTTGTATTTATATTTCACAAATAGTTATATTCACAAATGTAACTTGCAGGCCACTTCTCAAATTTCTTAAAAATAGCAAGGTATTTTTCCCTTGAAAATGACAACTCTATTAGGTGTCCTTTAGTGACTTTAATTTGGAAGCCCTTGGGAAGACTTCTAATGCTCATTCTAAAGGTGTCCCTGATTGCTTTAATTTGCAGGAAGTTAATGTATTAGAGATAAAAGATCTTTCCAAAACTCACCTGCTCTTTGAAAATTCTATTCAGTTGCCTTGGCAAACAGCCAATCTAAAAATTAAGAAAAGAGACTGAGAGTGCAGGAATTCTGAATCTATACTCACTGCCTGTCTAAACAAGAAAGGGGGTGAGCAATAGAAAAAGTAGAGAAGACAGTATGTGCAGCCTACCTATGCGCTGATTCTATCTCATTGTATCTTGTCCCACACACTCAGTGAGAGAGGAGAGAGGGCTTGTTTTGATGGCAGACCTCCCCACCAGAGTCAGCTGTTCAGCCTGAGATGCTTGCTGGGCTGGGAGGCTCTATCAGGGCCAAGAGCATAGGGTCAGTCCATGATCACTACCACGATCATTCCCATCTGGTGCGTCTCAGCTTTACTGTTGTGGGTGTGATGGTTATTTGTGCATGCTATTGGTGCCTTTTGGAGGGCAGAAAAGGAGTCAGGCACGTTGAGCTGGTCCTCTCCAACACTAAGTCACATGTGGAAGGAGTCTCTCAGATCCAGCAACTGTGTGGCTGTGATGTGGAACAGTAGCTTCTCCCTCCATATTTGCTAGGAATGATTTGTTTTGGTAATGGCTGAGTTTTCAACATTATGTAATACATGGGAAGATACAGGCAGTGAAGTGTTGGACCTTTTTTAACCGAGCATTATCATTTCTTCATTCAGTTCTTATACAGAGGCTAAAAGCTGTCTGGAGTTTTTTTTTTTTTTTTTTTTTTTGTGGAACCGTGGATTGAACTCAGACCCTTGCGCTTGCCAGGCAAGCACTTATTCTACTGAGCCATCTCCCCGG